>LTAE01001338.1:54587-66711 GCA_001647135.1 Pontederia paniculata | reverse complement strand
TATATATATATATATCGCTTTGCAAATTATGATAAATATCATAATTTCTGAATTATTTCATAAATACTAAACCATGGAGAGGCCCTATCCCCCCTTGTACGAAGCGTCAGACTACTATTTTCTCATCGCTTAACTTGGAATTCAATCTCATTATCCGATTCCACTTAAACCAACCCTTGATTTTGTTTTTATAATGATAAATTGCAGATTAACTTTCAATTTCATTTTCACGATTGATTCAGTTTTTTTTGGCTGCCCATAACATTCGAGGTTATTATCATGCGACTTATCTATATCATTCCGAGTCGGACATCGACTTTGATAGATGAAGCTTAGTGGATGACTGATTCAATTATGTAACTTTGATGTTTCTCTCGAGTTCCACTATTTGTTAATAGCCTGACTAACCAAATAATTAATAGAATGTTGAATTTAACAATTAATGGATCTTAATGCCGATATTGTCTTACTTATCAATATTAGTAGTATATTTGTTTTTTTAAGTTGATTATATATGTTTTTTTCAATCTTAAATCACTCGTCACTTGCAACCTCTAAGATAAAAGAGAAAACTTAATATTCGTTTGTTTCATTAAAAATGAGGAAAAATAATTAATTTATGAAATATTTTCTGAAAATAACAGGATTTCTTATGTTCGATTATATATATAAAACATATAATTTCTGAAAAAAAAATGCACAGGCAACATAATAAAGGGAAATCCAAGATTTTATAATTTTTTTTCCAAGAAAAATACTTATTTGTTGGAAGCATGATTTTAATGGATCAATATATAAACAAAACAATACGCAGATTTTTAACAATAAAACTCTCTTATCGATGCAAATATAAAAAAAAAATATGAATTGAAGGAGATCACATCACCATCAAGAAATTTTAAAGAAAATACATTATAATAAATTTTAAGGAAGTAATCTTTCCACTGATAGGTTTTAAATTATTTGATTACACTAAATTTATATTAATTTTCAGATTATCAATTTGCATTGCCCATGAGAGGAGCCATAATATTGATTGCAACTATGCTTAATTGTACCCTTTTGCATTTATCCTTTGAGTCTTTACTCAAATAAATTATGAAAATAATAATAAAAAAACTTATAATAAAATCTAATATGTATAGCTATTGTTATCTCATTACTATTATTAGTCTTATAATATTTATTTTATTTTTATCATTATCATTAATAGATTATTACTGTTTCTATTAATTGTATTATTTTTAGTATGAGTAATTATTACTACTGAATGATAATAATATTTTTTAATTATTATATACTAATAATTCAAAATAATACTTGTCAGTGTATTATGATTATTATTATCATTTTAAAAAAATATAAATGATTGTTTTATAATTAATTTGTCTGTTGTATAAATTTGACTCGAGTTTATGAAACTCAAACCAGTTTGATATAAATTTTCAAATATAGTTACTTTCATCAATGCTATTTTGATAAATGTTGTATATTTTTTACTAACCTTTTTCATATCACTAATTATCAAGAATATTACTTATGCATGTTAAACAAAGAAATGTGTATCACTTATAACTTAATTTTTTTAGAAACAATCTATATTGACAAATAATGTTAAATGATAATATAGTTAAGAAAACCTAAGGGACTTAGTCCTTCTTATTATCGCATATTTCTAGTTTCGCCTTGCACAATTTGAATACAATAATTTGAAAGACATCAATATTATTTATGAGTTAACATTTTTCTTATTCATCAAATAAAAGTAAATATGAAAAATGAGAAAAGTATGTGCATGAGATTTGGAAGGGGAAGAATGGAGCACAGTGTCACATTACTTGGTCGTACCGTTTGCCCGGCGCAGCCCTCGTTGTGGTGTCAACATTCCTCATGGACCCATTTCCCCCTTTCAATTCCTTCCATCATCTCCTTTTTATTTTTCTATTTATTGTACATTAATAACCCCCCATAATAATTATTTTCTTTNAAAATTATATTGATTACACTACATTTATATTAAATTTCAGGTTATCAATTTGCATTGGCCATGAGAGGAGCCATAATATTGATGGCCACTATGCTTAACTTTACCTTTTTGCATTTATCCTTTGAGTCTTTACGCAAAAAAAACATTTATGAAAATAATAAAAAAAACTTATAATAAAAATCTAATTTGTATAACTATTGTTATATTATTACTGTTATTAATCTTATAATATTTGTTTTATTTTTATCATTATCATTAAATAAATTGTTACTATTTCATTAAATAAATTATTTATGAAAATTTATAAATTGTTTTATTCTATTAATTGTATTACTATTAGTATGATTAATTAATGATAATTAATAATATTTTTTATTAATTATTATTATATATTAGTATTTCAAAATGATACTTGTCAGTATACTATTATATAATTTTTAAAAAAATATATACCTAATTATAATTAATTAGTATTTCGCTAACGGTTATGCGCACTGGTCACGGGTTGGAGTCTCAGCCCACCATCGAGCCCGACTATTCTGGTGTCGCCCCGGGTGACGTGCCTGGCTATGGTAGGTGAGGCTCCCAGCTCCCAGCGGGGATTTTCTGCGTTCACAGGGGCTCGAACTCGAGACCTCTGCTTAAGCGGGGAGGAGCCGCTGACCACTCCACCCCAACCCCCGTTGGTTTACTTGATCAATTTTGATAAATGTTATTTATGCATACTATTGACAAATAATGTTAAATGATAATATAGTTAACGAAATCTAAGGGACTTAATCCTTCTTATTATCGCATATTTCTACAAGATAAGAAAAAGAATGATGAGGTAATCATGTATTGTATTATTGGGAGTCATAGATCTATCATCGCATTATTAGGGATAAGTGATATAGTTACAATGAAGCTCCTTAGTTTATGTTGTATGATTGTCTCACCATCATGTAATCAAGAGAATTCTCAAGCATCCTCCTTCTCGTGAACATCTATCATGATTTGTACACCATCATTTATTTTTATATTAGTGAACCTCCTAATAGTTCATGAGCACGCTATTTCAAAGTAATTGCAAATTCAACTCATAATCTTGCACAATGTGAATACAATAATTTGAAAGACATCAATATTATTTATGAGTTAACATTTTTCTTATTCATCAAATAAAAGTAAATATGAAAAATGAGAAAAGTATGTGCATGAGATTTGGAAGGGGAAGAATGGAGCACAGTGTCACATTACTTGGTCGTACCGTTTGCCCGGCGCAGCCCTCGTTGTGGTGTCAACATTCCTCATGGACCCATTTCCCCCTTTCAATTCCTTCCATCATCTCCTTTTTATTTTTCTATTTATTGTACATTAATAACCCCCCATAATAATTATTTTCTTTTGCAATATTACTAAACCCACTTGCCACACCAACACACTAGCACAGTATCCATCCCCCACATACGATCACATATATCCTTCTTCCACCATTTGCACCCCCCAACTCTCTCTCTCTCTCTCCTTCTTTTGTTACATCCAATGTGGAAGTGAGAGAAAGGTTGTCCCTGTTTTTTTCCAAACTATTTTTCCTCTCCAATCTCCAATTCCTAGTGTTGGAAGTGGGGGAGAGGGTTGGATGACTTGTGGCTATCAAGCATTCAATGCGTTGGAGAGAGAAAGAGAGAGAGAGAGGGAGAAGGGGAAATTGCATTCACAAGTCTCCCTCCCTTGCATTTGCGTCGTTCTCTCGTGTGCCCACTCATGCGTTTAATTATATATACTTGTAATCTAAATCACATATGATATGCATATTTTTTTATGCATATAAATACAAGTACACAAAAAGAGAGAAGAATAGTAGAGTAGAATAATTGAGCTCAAAGAACAACACCAAATAGTAATAGGGAGGTGGTATAAAGTATATATGTAGTAGTAGTAGAAGATGAGTCAAATCAAGACATGCTCTCCTCCTCCTATTCCTTTCCAAAATCCCCAACCAAGTTGCAATAGAACTCATCTCTGTGCCAAATCTTTCTTAGCCTTAATTACTATTGTTCATTAAAATAAATAACAACAATTAGGCAAGTAAAATTGACATAAGAAAAAAATTCAAATGTAACTTAGCATGAAGTGAGAGTTCACATGAAATTATAAGAATATGCATGCAGATCATATTAACAAAAAAAAACAGATATTTGTGATGTAATTATAATCATGACTCTTTAAATTGTGAATTAATTACTAATAATTAAATTTGGATTGGATGACATCGATCTTGCGCACTTAAATTTGGAGATATGTATTATTTTGATGATGGTCTTAAACACTCATCAAAGTCTTCAATTGTCAAAGCAACTATTCCTCTAAAAAAGTAGTCGTTTTTTTTGTCGGTGTTAATTTTTTTCTTTCTTTTCTTGCACTTATAAAAGAATGAGATATTAACAACAACTAATCTACTTATTATTATTATAATTATAATAAGTGAAAAAGAAAGAAAATGACAGCAAAAACACCACCATATGGTTCTGTATTTTCCCCCTTGGATTACTCTCGTAGTAACACATCAATCAATCACACCGACTCTCTATAAAATCTTGCTGCCACTGCACTCATTCATCCACTCTCTCTCTCTCTCTCTCTCTCTCTTCTCTCTCTCTCTCTCTCTCTCTCTCTCTCTCAGAATTGGAGAAGGAAGAGGCATTCAGCATCATCGATGGTGTCATCCTCTTCACCGGCAGCGGCGGCATCGTCCTCGGCCGCGTCCACGACGACGACGACGTCGACAGGCTCGCCGTGCGCCGCCTGCAAGTTCCTCCGGCGCAAGTGCCAGCCGGACTGCGTCTTTGCGCCCTACTTCCCGCCGGACAACCCTCAGAAGTTCGTGCACGTCCACCGCGTCTTCGGCGCCAGCAACGTCACCAAGCTGCTCATCGTCACCAGAAAAGAATTGGCATTTAATTTTTTAGTAGTGATAATAAAATCTCATATGACTTTATTTTGATTAGCATGTTTGAAACTATCATTGCAAGAGGTGTAACTATGATTTAAGAGATGTGTACATCAATAAATTTTGTGAAGAAAAGAAGTAGGAGACTAGACCTTATTTTTTAATATCATGATTTTGTACATATACAATAATCTTTAGGAAAATAAACATGTGCATTCATGTAGGCTTAACACGATTTTTTTTAATAAAAAATAATAAAGTCGTTACATTAATTATGTTTTATTCAAATTTAAGATTTTCTTGAAAGAGGAAAAAATATTTATCATTCTACCTTATTTTTTAATAAATGAAAATTTATTGTAAATAATAATGATGATAATATTATCAAATACAAAAAACAGGAATAAGGAGGAAATGTAGTAGGATTTTGGGGCTACAAAAGTTGTGCAATTCCAATGCATGGAATCTCTCCTTTCAATTTCACTTGGTACCTTGATCACACAAATCCAAATTAAGCACATTCGATGTGACCCAACTTAACACCACTTCCAATTCACATCATCTCTTCCCTTTGTTTTGTTTGCTTCTATGTGGATGCATTGGCTCCCCCTTTCACTCTAATTGATGATTGATCTCTAGCGAATGGTCAATATCATGATATGGTTTGACACTATCATATCAATTTGATTATGAATTTCATAAAAAAATACTAAAATTTAAAATAGATCGAAAAGACTTTTTTTTCTGAAATATCCGTTAAAAAATAATGATCTCGCAAGTAAATTTATTTACAAATGAATATTTTTTTTGGAAAAAAAGACTGAATTTCTTAAATAAATTATAACATGAATTTCTTGTGTGATGCCTTTTATTCAAAAAGATTAATAGGATATTTTGTTCAAAAAAATCGCAATTTAATTTAATTTTGTTCAAAAAAAGATTAATAAATTTTGTTTTATCTATCTTCATGGCCTTATAATTTTTAACTTACTTTATTTTTCACATAAATTTACCTATTTTTCCATAAAATAGTTTCTCTAATCGACATCATCATTTCATAATAAATAAACATAATAAAAAAACTAAAAGGGTAGGGTAATAACCCCGACCCTTATAATATTTTTAACTTAATTCACTATTTTCTATGTTAACGTAATTCGATAAGTTGAAGGGAAAATAATAATGATAAGTATATCACAAATAAAAAAATGGATAAACTTGTTTATAGCCAATTTTGAAGACTTGTAGGTTGAAATAAGCCATATTGAATAAGTGTTGAGATACAAATATAATTACAAAGTCTAATTTGATTGACAAATTTGTTCTATAATAATAAATTAATAACTATGAATAGGAATTGTTGAGATGATATATATATAAATCACATAGCAGTTGACAGAGATAAGAAGGAGATGGATTTGGGCCTTAGAACACATAAGTCACAATGGATTTTGTAGGCCCATATCTATTGTGAGACCCAACAAGTAATTGGGCCTAAACCAAAAGGCTTCTGTGATGGCTCGTAAGAGAACTAAACCTCTTTTTTTCCCTCTTTTTAAGGAAAAAGATAGATAAACATATTTATTTATGCACCCTTTGTTCATATGCAATAAATATCATTTAAAATATAATATTTGGATACGCTTTAACAGTAAAAAAATGAGCAATGTAATCTCATCCCCACAGATGTTGAAATTATTTTCTGACCATTGAAAAATACATAAATTTGAGGAGTAATTTTGTAGCACATATTAATTTTAACATGACCTGAGATCCCAAGTGTTGAGAGTTTAAATACATATATTTGATGCATGTCTCCATCTTATCCTAGAAATATTGTTATGGCACTTATTTGGGGCATAGTTTGCTACCATGTGACAATATAGTAGTCCATCAGATAACATATATAAAGTTATGAAATCATTATATATACATGACAACAGCATAAGGTTCATCACATCATAACATAAAAGAGGACAAAACAAAAAGAAAAAAAAATAGAATTCTATCAGGAAGCACCCTCACAGTCACAGCTGAGTTTCAAGACAACCAAAGTACCAATTTGCACTCAGAAATCATTCTTGTGTGGGTGCTTGCTAGCTTGCTTGCTACATCTCTCTTCTTCTTGTTTGTCCTGTGAAGGGTGTTAAATGGAGGTGGTGGCATTTTACCTTCTGATTTCCTGAACACACTGTGTGGGGGGGATTCAGACTAAAGTAATTAAGAGCTTTGTCTCCAAAGTTAAAAGCTATGCATGATGTCAAACTCTTACATGGCTGTGGGGGGTTTTAAATGTGCTGGGAATGCTGTCTGCACATTAATATAATATTCTGTGTGACCATGGCCCATGTACATTATATATATCATTATAGATAAGTTGCAAATTCTTTATTATGTGCCCAACTGTCTTTTCTAATAATATATTTAATTACTAGCTCAATCTTCTTCTAACTTATCTATAATTATTAATCTCTTCTAATAATTTATTTTTATAGCTTTAACCTGAAGTGCTAATTCTACTCAAAACCTGCTCTTACTATTAGAGTTGCAAGGTTTTTCTTACTCTCACTCAGTATTCAAGAGGGATTGGATTGAATATGCATCAAAATAATAAGGATATATACATATATATATATATATATTGCCAAATGTTTTTTAACTGGATGGCTTGCATCCATATGCTGCCATGAAGTTGATGGGACATATCACTCACATCCTCAACTTTGGAAGCATGCCAACATCCTCCTGGGCATGCAATAACTCCTCTCTCTCTCTCTCTCTCTCTCTCTCTCTCTCTCTCTCTCGCCATTTGTACTCTTGTGGCCATGTTAATTTCTGTGTAGGTGATCATACAATAAAAAGAAAACAATGCTAAAGCTAAGGAATCAGTGCAAAGATCTCAGCTCCATGGATTTGTTTCTTTGTTCAACTCTTTTTGGTTACATCTGTACGTCCTCATTGTGGGTCATATTATGAATTCTTGTTGGAAGAGTGAGTGGATCTATATATCAAGTCGGTGTCTGAATTCTTGGAGGAGAAAAGAATGGTTCAAAACATCAGATCAAGTATTAGAATTTAGAACAACATATATATGTGCAGAATGTGATCTCACAGACCTTTCCTCAGTCAAACTTAATTTGAAGGTGTTCTATTTCGTCTCCCTGTGCATGATTCCTTCTGATAGCCTGAAACAAATAAAATGGTGAACAAATGGAGCAAAAAATTCACATCAGACTTCTGCATTATATGTTCAGATTCGTACATGCAGGCACTTCATGCTGTCACTTATATGTTGTTGTTCCTGTTAAATTTCTTTAAGAAAAAGCTTCAAAATCATGTTTACAGAACTATATGTTGAAGCCATGCAAGATAAAGTATACATAATTATATACATTCTTAAGTTGGCCAAATGGTAAAGAAATTATAGTGTACACTACAAAAGAAATTAAAGGAATAAAATATTCTATATGGATTTGGCTAATATTCTCAAGAGTCTTAAATAATACAATCTTATTAGTAATAAGAGATAGTTATGATCATAAATAAATTCACTATTCAATTAATAAATAATTTTTGAATATATGCTATGCATCAGGTGTAGAGTAAGATGTTTTGAATATTTATTTTTCTATAGTAATAATATTGACTATAAGAATTCAACAGACGATCATATATAACAATTAATAGTTCAACCAAAATTTCTAAGGAATCATAATGCCATTTGCTTAATTTAGTTAATGATGTAGCGGGATAGAAAAATGAGTATAAGTGAGCTATGATGGACATGATGTGAGGCATTTAAAATCCACAATATATGTTTATTTGTAAATTATTTACTTCACATTGATAAAAAAATATTGTTCTAGAATATGAAATCCACGTGGTAAAAATGTATAAAATGCATTTTTTTAAAAAACTATTTTTTTATTTTTATTTAAAAAAATATATAAAATGCATGCAGAAGAATTCGCGCGACTCCAGCTAAAGTTTTTTATTAGACCAATTAGTGAAACCTATTAATGTAGCCATTTAATTAGTAGACATAGTTAAATAGGGCCATCATGCACTTGAAAACTTTGAACATATTTTGCAGGTTAAGCTACCAAATTGCACATGCATGCCCCCTTCTCTCACTATATACATCATATCATATCCAAAGCAAAAAGAAAAAAAAAATAATTAGTAACATGCACATGATCATGGACTTTATGCACGTATAAAATAATTATTTATTAATTATGGGGATCGAGTCAAACAAGAGCTAACGTTCTATCACCCACCATTGCAATCTCAATATCACGAATATAATAAAACTTTGATTCATTCAAAATCCCAAGATCATGATCAAATGGAGAAAAAATGATTTAAAATAAAAAGTGCGAAATTGCACAAGTTTCCCAAGGCCAAGAACAGGAACAAGTCCACTTCACAGGAGCCGATGTTCTACCTGTCACAGGCGTTGTGAACTTGCCCGGTATTGGAAGACTATGACAACTGAAGCTTAATTCATAATTTCATATATAATCCATTGCATACTGTATTAATATAGTCTTAGATTTTAATTAAAAAATAATTTAATATAATTTTAGTATATTACTCGATCAACGAGCCTAAGAGAATGTCTAAAAGTGAATTTGAGAGATTTCCTGTATTATTTTCTTTTGCATAAAATAAAGAACTTCACTGTTTGAGATTGTAGTCAATTAAAGTGAAGTCTTGTCTGCGTTGATTTTTCTTTTTCATGAATTATATTAAACAGTTCCATAACTATTAACATTCTTAATATAAAATAATTACTTAACTGACAATAATAATTTTCGAATACCCCTTCATACACACATATATATATACATATATATATATATATATANACTAAACCATGGATAGGGTCTATCCATTATTTTCATAAATACTTTCATAGATCCCTTTTACGAAGCATCAACTTAGGGCTCTATTTTCTCATCGCTTAACTTGGAATTCAATATCATTATCCGAGTCCACTTAAACCAACTATTGAATTTGTTTTCTGTGATTTATTATGATAAATTGCAGATTAACTTTCAATTTCATTTCACGAATGATTCGGTTTTGCAGCTTTTGCTAACTTTGGTGTTCCTGTCGAGTTCCACAATTTGTTGGATTTAACTATTAATGGATCTTAATGCCGATATTGTCTTACTTATCAATATTATTAGTATATTCGTAAATGATAATTTTTTTTATAAATTGATTATATATTTTTTCGATCTTAAATAACTCGTCACTTGCAACCTGTAGGATAAAAGAGAAAACTTAATATTCGTTTGTTTCATTAAAAAATAAGAAAAAAAATAATTAACTTCTAAAATATTTTCTGAAAATAACAGAATTTCTTTTATGTTGTATATAAAAAAACATATGATTTCTGAAAAAATGCGCAAGCAACACAATTGAGGGAAATCCAAGACTTTACAAGTTTTTTTTTCCAAAAAAAAAATACTTATTTGTTGGAAACATGACTTTAATGGATCAATAGATAAACAAAACAATGATTTATAAGCAGGAAAAAATATTGATATTTAACAATAAAACTTCTTATGGATGCAAACTTAAAAAACATATAAGAATGAAGGAGATCACCATCAATAATTTTTAAAGAAAATACATCATAATAAATTTTAAGGAAGTAATATTTATGCTGATAATGTGCTTAAAATTATATTGATTACACTACATTTATATTAAATTTCAGGTTATCAATTTGCATTGGCCATGAGAGGAGCCATAATATTGATGGCCACTATGCTTAACTTTACCTTTTTGCATTTATCCTTTGAGTCTTTACGCAAAAAAAACATTTATGAAAATAATAAAAAAAACTTATAATAAAAATCTAATTTGTATAACTATTGTTATATTATTACTGTTATTAATCTTATAATATTTGTTTTATTTTTATCATTATCATTAAATAAATTGTTACTATTTCATTAAATAAATTATTTATGAAAATTTATAAATTGTTTTATTCTATTAATTGTATTACTATTAGTATGATTAATTAATGATAATTAATAATATTTTTTATTAATTATTATTATATATTAGTATTTCAAAATGATACTTGTCAGTATACTATTATATAATTTTTAAAAAAATATATACCTAATTATAATTAATTAGTATTTCGCTAACGGTTATGCGCACTGGTCACGGGTTGGAGTCTCAGCCCACCATCGAGCCCGACTATTCTGGTGTCGCCCCGGGTGACGTGCCTGGCTATGGTAGGTGAGGCTCCCAGCTCCCAGCGGGGATTTTCTGCGTTCACAGGGGCTCGAACTCGAGACCTCTGCTTAAGCGGGGAGGAGCCGCTGACCACTCCACCCCAACCCCCGTTGGTTTACTTGATCAATTTTGATAAATGTTATTTATGCATACTATTGACAAATAATGTTAAATGATAATATAGTTAACGAAATCTAAGGGACTTAATCCTTCTTATTATCGCATATTTCTACAAGATAAGAAAAAGAATGATGAGGTAATCATGTATTGTATTATTGGGAGTCATAGATCTATCATCGCATTATTAGGGATAAGTGATATAGTTACAATGAAGCTCCTTAGTTTATGTTGTATGATTGTCTCACCATCATGTAATCAAGAGAATTCTCAAGCATCCTCCTTCTCGTGAACATCTATCATGATTTGTACACCATCATTTATTTTTATATTAGTGAACCTCCTAATAGTTCATGAGCACGCTATTTCAAAGTAATTGCAAATTCAACTCATAATCTTGCACAATGTGAATACAATAATTTGAAAGACATCAATATTATTTATGAGTTAACATTTTTCTTATTCATCAAATAAAAGTAAATATGAAAAATGAGAAAAGTATGTGCATGAGATTTGGAAGGGGAAGAATGGAGCACAGTGTCACATTACTTGGTCGTACCGTTTGCCCGGCGCAGCCCTCGTTGTGGTGTCAACATTCCTCATGGACCCATTTCCCCCTTTCAATTCCTTCCATCATCTCCTTTTTATTTTTCTATTTATTGTACATTAATAACCCCCCATAATAATTATTTTCTTTTGCAATATTACTAAACCCACTTGCCACACCAACACACTAGCACAGTATCCATCCCCCACATACGATCACATATATCCTTCTTCCACCATTTGCACCCCCCAACTCTCTCTCTCTCTCTCCTTCTTTT
>LTAE01001338.1:20127-44915 GCA_001647135.1 Pontederia paniculata | reverse complement strand
TCTATGTTTTGAATCATCGGATTGAAAGAGATGTTGATCCAAAGACTCATAGCCTGTGTATGCACGGTGCATACACAATTTATGTATACACACTAATATACCTCTATATATATTATATAATATATATATATTATGTATATATATATATATATTTCAATAAGTAGGACTTACAATACATGCAATGAAAACAATATCAATTAACTTCATTCTTTTTTTCAATGAAACAGGATCTACCTCGGGAATGATGCAATCCAACAAACAAACAAAGGCTCTTCATGCACAATATGATCAGTAAAGAAATGCAGCAAAGTTCAAATCTTGAAAACCGGCTTTGCTGAAAAGAGAAGAAATGGTAAAACATATTGGGAATATTTACAAACCAAAACATCAGGATGCTTCATGGAAGTGACAGGTTCAAGCGACAGGTAGAAAGTTGCCAGGGATCTACCAATGCTTTGCTTAAATTCTCAATATCATATGAGAAGTTTTCGCATAAACAACTTCCCGTAGTCTCAGCTTACATTTACAATTCCCCATGTCATATTCATCTTTCTCATATTTTACAAAACGTCAAAACAAAAAGTTGAAGACTAATGGAAACATTAAAAAATGGGGAAGCCAAAATGATTCGGTGCCACCATGATCAAGGCTCCAGATTTTGGAACAAGAGATAACTGTGATTGTCAGAACCTCTGAAATCATCGAATCACATCATTAAGCAACTACATATTGAGCGATCATGAACTGTTACTTGCTAATATAAGTGACTTTCCTCGACCCATGGCGAATCCCCTTGTGCCATCTGGCATACGAGGCCCCAAAATTGGCTTACTTGCAACTGGATGCTCTTGACCATTCATTTGGTGAGTTGAAGTTGAGATGTTAATATCATGGTGTTCATTGTGAGTTCTATGATTGTGATACTGCCCCCGTGCATGTCCCCGCTCCCTAGTTCCACGACCCCGTCCCTTTCCATGTCTTGCTTCTCCATTATCATTGAAGCCCCCCTCACCCTGGAAACATCATGAAATAGTCATGATCCATCCGTGTAATATCGCTTCATGATGGACATTGATACCATTGGAAATTACTTCTCAAGCATACGGAACTCTAACCTTAAATAGCAGCAGCCATACAATAAAAATTCATTACCAAACAGAAATACTTACCATGTGAAGAACTGATTCAGGTGATCTTTCATTTACTTCCTTCTTATTTGATTGGTTAGAGGCGGAAACGTCTTCACCAATCTCGTTATCTTCATGCCCTATCCTTTTCCCTTGTCCTTGTTCTTGTCTTATCTAAAACAAAAACAAAATATCTCACTAAGAATTACTAACAATTACTAATCAAAAGAATCTATAGATGGTTGTCAAAGATGATCAAGGGAAGACCAGCATGAAAGCTAATACATGATCATAAGACTAGAAGAGTGGATACGAGAGATACGAAAATATGAGGTAAATGATTATGATGTTCACATATGCTTTGTGGAATCACGATGCTGCCTCTAAAAAATCCTTGTACCTTGTAAATAGACATTGAGAAGTCTGTCTGATCCCAATCCCCATAATAATTCATAAACAAAACATTATACTGGAAAAAACAGAACTTTAGTAGCTATCATGATAGAAAGATCTCTGTAAATTAAGCTGATGTCATCTTCAAGAAGCTTTTCTGATCAAGCCAATGAAACTGATAGAAAAGATTCATGGAGGTAAATAAACAAGTAATTACAATATTTCTAAAGAAATCTGGTTTCATGGAGAATGGCTTATCAAGGTCACAGAAAAATAGCACGCCAAACCATTACTCACGAAAGCAATCATACACCACAATCCCTCATGATTAGAAAATAAAGAAAGGAAACACTATAGTTGAATACATCATATGTGATTACAGTCCAAAGACACATCTACCAAAAGGAGTAAGGTCAGAAATGTACCAAGCACTTGTAAAGCAAGCGGACTCTCAGGCCATTTCTCCAATTCTTCTCATCATTGAGCTCAACCACCTAGTTTGGCCAATAAAGAACATAATTTAGCTGAAGGGATATCCAAAGAAGATAAAAATTATATGTTTTCAGTTGAAAGACTAGATCATACTGCTTTCTCAGCATCTTCAATAGTCTCATACTCCACAAAGGCATGAAGCTACATGGAAACAAAGAGAATACCAAAATCAACATACAATGAACTAAAGGAAACTAAAGAAAAATAAAACTTAACGATATTACTGGTTCTTTATGTGTAGGTGCAGTCAGAGTCACTTTTATTTCTTTAGATTCTAGGATGCTTCTGCTTGTCATGGAGTTTCTTCATGATTATTTACTTTAAATATTGATAAATACTCAATCAGATGCTACAGGGCTTCAAGAGAACTTTAACCTTCCAACTTCAACATAAACTGCAGTTTTCTGAAATATGCTCATATAGAACAGGAATATGTTATGTTTTCATCAATGTCGGTACATTTCAGATGACTTAAAGTGAAATTTAAACAAAATTAGAAGAAAAAAAGCAGATTAGAATGGAAGACTAAATATGAAGAATTTGGTTCTTGGTCAGCAACTCAGCAATTAGGGATCTCATTGGATTACATTAGATTGAAAGGACTTAAAACAAAATAGGATGGCCTAACAAGTCGAAGCCAACTAAAACAATGTAAGAAGTGCTGGATTGTGAGTTCCAGATCAGGACTTCAATTTCCCAAAATGCAAGTAAAGAGATGCTATCTGGAGGCTGGAATTACAATTTTCCTACTCCAGTTTGAATTTATCCAAATAATCAAATGGGAAACACCATTTACGATATAGTTTTTTTTTGAGAAGCCATTTACGACATAGTTATAACAAGGTCAAAAGTGTATAAATTTAAATAGTATAGCATGAGGATTCTTGTGTGAACTCCACAATCCATTCAGATCCTCATTATTTGCTAGAACATATGAGCGCAAAGATGCAAATAACATAAAGCTCTAAACAAAGAACATTAAGGCTTCCACTTCAATGCAACTTCGTAGAGGAAAGTTTGGTAGCTCGTCTATATTGACAAGAAAATAAGAATTTGAATTTTCGAATTAATATAATAGGAAAAGAAGAAATACAGCACCTTGTTAGAGAAAAGCATCTCAAGTTTTGATGATTTGTTAACCGCTCCAGTAGAACCATTAACGGATTGCGGATAGCATGTCCGGATCATTTTCACACTAGAAAAATAAACAAACATTTCATAACCACATTACCACAATTTCATTAAGTTTGTAACATTAAACTTATTGCTTAGCGATTCATACCTTCCAGCAGGTGAGAACACTTTCATAAGATTTTGGTAGCAGTGATCATCAGGTAGATTTTCTGCAACAACAATGCGTGACTAGAACAGAGAACCAGCATTAGAAACTAGAAATAAATGAAAACAACAACAAGAACACACAATAGAGATTAAAAACAACCTGCAATGCAGTGACATCTGATTCAGAAAAGGGCTTGTCACGCCTAACCCTTTGTCCATCATCACTAACAACCTGCATCACAGAATACACATAGAGGAATGTGAGATGAAATTGTTTATACCATCAAAAGAAGTATTAGACACACCAAGATATGACTGCGGGCAGAGTGATTAAGATAATCTGAGGTTTAAGCATACAATCGCAAAGGGGACAGAACAATTAGGTAAGCTGTGGCAGTTGCGCATCAACAAAAGGAAGCAGTGACAGTTTTTTAGCTCTTTTAGAGGAAAAAAAACAGTGATACTTGTGCATCATAAGTCTATTATTCCATACTTACAAGTTTGGATGATGTCCTTAGAGCAGTAGCAAGTAAGGAATTATCCTGGACCAAGGCCTTAATCTTGTTAAAAGATGCAATCACTGATATCGGCACTGCAACACAAACAAGAGTATTATTAATCATTTCTTAAGTCTGCAGCCTGTTAAAGTTAAACTCTCCTTGGGGTCATTCATATAAACACCAATATGAACTCAAGTGCAAATAAACAAAATGGAGTAATATGTTATGCAATATTTCCACCATTCCTGGTTAATACTCTCTGATTGCAGAAGAGTAAAAAGCTACAAGAAAAGTGGGGAGTTATTAGGCAGAAGAACCATCAGTTTTCATATTTGATCAATGAAAGCTAATAAGCAACAGGTTGATGTTGGGCATGCAATTTAAAAAAGTGACAAAAGTCAAATATTGGGTAAGCATGCATGTTGACACAGATATCATAAAAAATGGTTATCTATTTATACAGATATGACATCCAAGTTTCTGGACACCGATAGTTGAACAGAAGCTTAAACAAAGGTAAAAAGATTTTATGTCATCATGCACTACTGTTAGAGGCAAGCCGACGGAAAGCTCGACCCAAAAGATCCCAACATTTTATACAATACAAGCACCAGAAATTAAAGCATAATGAATCTAGATTCACATAACCTCTGGGATTTCTTGGCTTTCTGTTTTTCCAAGTCTAAATAATCACAATAGTCCACTTAGCATAGAAGCACCAAAGGACATGGTCACACACAAATCTTAAGAGCCATATCAATCAGTTTCGAGCACATGAATTGACAAGTTTAACTGCAAAATCATTACCAAATCCTTCTGCATCTTTACTGATGAATCTCATCAAGTGTTCAGTGGTAGCCAGATTTATGTCGCTGAAGTAGTATTCCACCTGTTATTCCATAATAATTTCTTAGATATATAGGCAAGTACTGCATGCTGAAATTATTCAATTATATAAGCTAAAGTTTTCTTCAAACAAATAAATAGCTGGAATGTGGAAAATATTAATTCATCAAGGTCTCCCAAGTTATTTGAGGAGTAATGACTTGAGAAATGTTGGACATCCTTTTTTATGCTAGTACGATAACACCAAAATTAAGTTATAAGTTAACATGGAAACAACATCGTAAAGAAATGGAACTTATTACGAAAAAAATTATCAAAATGATCACTAAGAAATGTTGATTACCTAGGGCGCAGGTGTTTCCGATTACAGACAAAGATAAGAGTATGAATCATCGCACTTAGAATTTCTTAGACTTAATGAGTTCTAAGATCACATTTCTTCTACGGAAGCCGCATGCAAGTTATGTTTTTTTTAAATGTTTGAGTCAAGCCCTTAAGTGTCTATTCATGGTAATTTTCTGAACTAAGCTTTGAAAAGTAATTGTTACATTTTTTGTATACAATATAAAAGTGAAAGATTTATATCTTGACGCACAAAACCACTTCTCCATATTTCCAGGAGAAGGGATGAGCAATACATTTGTTTGTTAAGCCACTAAAGTGCACTATCATTGTAACATACCCAAGTCTTGGCTCTAGTATTAGATATCAGAAACATATAGTTATCCCCTGCTTTCGAGTTCAACTAGGTCCACAACTCAAAAGTTTGAATCAAATACCAAAGTGGTGCTTCAAGTATGAAAGCATAATACCAGTGTTTTCCCTCAAATTGTCTTTGGAAGCGAAAAACAGTAGTACCTGCGCACTTGCTAATCGCCAAATTCAATATTTTGGTGGCAGGGACTGGGACTCCCATAACCCGGACAAAATAATCTGAAACCCCAAGTCTTCAGCAACCCCACATCGTAATATAATCTTTGGTTAGAATCGTCACTCCCACTTCGCATATAATTCATAGGCACAGGGTCAATCAATTGGGAAATAGTTAGCTACACTGACTTCAGGACTCAAATGTCCAGCTAAAACTCATCGACCATTTCTAAGAGGCAACTACATGCAATCTAGAAACATCTTTTGCTAAGATTAGCAAGCACCATAAATCCAAAAGTAGCAGTTAACTAACCGCGACCTGGGTCATCAGTTTCTATAGCATCCAAGAAAGCGACATTATAACATGGAATGGAAGTTGCTCTCATAACAGGATATACAACTTTCACATACTGTGTAAACAAAAAAAAAACTTGGATATTATATACCTGCTTCTTTATCTTCCGAACCACCTCCTCGGAGAGCCCGTCGGTCGCCGGCGGCGACGCCACATCCCCATCCTTCTTACCTCCTGACATGGCTTCATGCTCCCCGTAGACCACCGCGCCCCCTCCAAAATACTCGAACGGTGCATGGTCCGGAACCGGAGCGAAGAACTGCGGCGGCGGAGGCGGCGGCGGGTGGAAGACGTGGATCACCGGCGGCGGGAGCGGGCCGTGGGGGTAATGGTGGTGAGGATGATAGTGGTGGAACTTCATCATCGGCGGACGATGCGCCACAGGCGGCGGCGGCGGAGGCGGAGGGTGACGACGGCGACGGTGCTGTTGATGACGGTGGAGAGGAGGAGACGGCGACGAGCTGGGGACGAACTCCGGCGCGGAGGCGTTCAGGCGGGTGATGACGGAGGAGCTCTGCTGGACGGAGGGGTCCGCCGGCGATGCCTCGTCGGCGGCGGAGACCTGGAGGGATTCGTCGGCCATCGATCTAGTTCTAGGGTTTGGATGGATTTGGAGATCGTTCGCAAAAAAAATTTCCTCTTGGGAAGGGTTCCGATTCGAAGCTTTTTTGGGGAACAATAATTTACTAAATAGTTCTTGGATTGACGACTTCACTTGGGAAAAGGCTGCAAAATTTATTCGGATCTCTGATATATTAATGAATAATAATAATTAATAATATAATAAAATAATAATCATTGTCATAAAAAAAATATGAGCATCGTGAGGGAAAGAAACAAACCCCTGATCATCTATTTATTTACGGATGTGCCACTGGATTGCTCACTCCGCTGCTGGCTGAAACGATCAAAATATCTGGGAGTGCACGTGGCAGGGACGACGGCGGCCAATTGTTTAAGTTTTTTTTTCATTTATATTTTCTATTTTCTTTCTCGTATTAAAACCTTAATATCTTTTTTTAATATTGCAAAAGAAATACGTTAATATTTTTTTTTTCTCGCCAGGGACTGAAAAATAGGGGAATATTACGAAAAAAATTGCCCTATTATTTTGGTATGATTTTTTTAATAAAAAATCTTATTAGTTTTTTCGGATGATTTTTTCACGCTCCTAAATTTTATAATTTTATTATTCACAATAATATTGAAAATATTTTATTATAAATTAATAACAACTACATGTTATAATATCATAATTTATTACTTATATAATTTTATTAATATTTATTTACAAAATTTATATATTAATTGAGTAATTTTTATATGTTAAGTATTCAAAATATTATAATAATACATATATTAATAAAAGTTTAATTATGTAAGTCTTCATCGGGTCTCTCGGATGAATTTTTTAAGTTTAAAAATCTATCTAAGTTTTTTTTAAAATTTAACAAATGCCTAAAAATTTTATGTCGGGTCGGATCGATTTTTTAGGTTTTCGATTTTTTACTTACACTCCTACTGAGAAACATATGTAGATAACAAAAGAAGATGAAAATGTTCAATTTGTAAGAAAAGCAACAAATGACTCTCTATTATAGTTAAAATAATTTTTGCATCTAATAATCTAAATATTTTACTACACGTGTTTTTTAAAATAAAATTCACCAGACAATTTTTATTATTATTATAGTAAGCATTTATGTGATAGATTTGAAAGATCTACTTGTCCTTACAAGTCCCTCTGATAACCGACATTGCAACAATGGAGCAATTATTCTTCGTTTTATGGGATTACCAAAAAAATAACTAAGCATCATGTAGACAATAACACACATACTAAAACAGTGAATTGATGTCAAAATCTTGGCAACTATCTGTCTGTCTCAAATCCCTGCCATAAATATTGACTTCCATAAATTGACCCAATTATTTGTATTGATGTGTACACAAAAGAACAAGAATCCAGTCGACTTGCAAGTTACAAGTTACAACAGATGTTTGCTCTAACATCAAGTTCTAGATAGGATAAGTATCAAAGTCCCAGCAGATTTTGTACCAGGGCATGCCGGAATTTATTAGTATGAAAATATTGTTTTCTGTAAATCTGATCTGTTGATTTTACCCATCTTTTTATTAAGGAAACAAAAAGAAGGTAGAACAAAATGTTCACAAAGATGCATTGTGGACAAACCGCTTCCACCTTGCGAGCTTCTCTCTTCCCTGGAGAAGAGTGAGTGCAAACATTAATATATAGAACTGTAAGTAAACAATAATATATAAGATCTTTTAACTTGGAAACATTTGTCAAAACTACACTAGAAATCAGTGAACAGATTAGTACCTTCCTTGGTGCAACTGCTAGTTCATTTTCTTCAATTGATGAAGCCTCGAAGCTCAAAGGATTGAGTACTTCTTCATAACTGTCAATTAGCATATTAGGAATGTGACTCCATCTTTATTTCAAATATATAAAGATAAAAAAATAACTTTTTAATCTTTTTTTTTGCTTTGAAAGATAAAAGTGAAATCAATATGTAAACTGAAAGATGGAAACTAAAGATGCTTACTCGGATACGTCATTATTATATGGTGGCCCACCATTTTGATCAGAGATCTGCCACAAGTAGCATCATAAAAAAAACTTGCATCACAGCAATACATGTTTATTCAAATATAACAGAATATAGGTCCCCGTTATCATAATCTAATGAAAAGGACAAACTAATCCAGTCTATTGTGCAGAGACACAATATCAAAAAGTAGTGAAAAACAGGCACCAGTGTCTCTCTCAAATTCAAACTCTTCATTTTTTTCAGGCTGCCACACGCTAAGGTGATATGTGAAGCTGTTTCTTTCTTTTTTTTTTAGGGAGGGAGGGAAGGAGGGAGAGAGAGAGAGAGAGGGAGAGAGAGAGAGAGAGAGAGACCTATAAAGCTGTTGTGACTTAGTCTAAGGTCGAGGACTCAAGATTATGATATCCAATTAAACCAATTTATTGGATACCTAGTTCAGAAAGCACCAAAGTTGACATAAGCAGATGGCATAATTTAAAGGACAAGTATACTAACATATGCTGGACGCTATGAATACTACTGAATGCGTGACAACACTGGTTTGCCAATCAGGGACACAACTGAATTAAACAA
Organism: Pontederia paniculata; assembly: GCA_001647135.1. Lineage (NCBI taxonomy): Eukaryota > Viridiplantae > Streptophyta > Magnoliopsida > Commelinales > Pontederiaceae > Pontederia > Pontederia paniculata. The sequence continues at coordinate 35,902 of LTAE01001338.1, read as the reverse complement.
GTGATAGCTAAAAATGAATCAATAATAAAATAAGACATTTTTACCAGAAATATGAGAGTAATAAGTTCTCCATCTGGTTTTAAAATTTCGCTAATTTTCTTTGCCCAAGCTGGCCTCAGATGTGGATCAATTGCACAAAAGAATCTGGAGTAAAACAATGCAAATTTATGTGAAAGAAGAGATCAAAATATGGTTGAAAGCATAAAACTAAAACTCACGTATAATCAAAGATAAGATCAAATTTCTCGACTGGTTGCCAGGTAAAGAAATCTGCAGCCACGAAAGTGAACCAATTTGCATTTGGCGAAGAGCAAGACCACTGAAGCAGAATGTATTAGATTAGATAAATTTGGGAAATACCTGAAAGTCCAATTTTGGTATTTCTGAAAGCATAACATTTTATATTAAAAAGTTCAACAATTTCATTCAGTGTTACAATTTATTGTGAATATAGCATAGACCTCTTTTGCTATAACCTATATAACGTGGATTAGCATAACCCTGTGTAACTAATAGATTAATTATTTTCAAAAGAGAACTAATCCATTGACTTCACCATAGATATCATATACCTCTTTTGCTTTATTGATCGCGCTATTTGCTATGTCCAAACCAGTGACATGTCGATCAGCGCTAGCCATAGCAACTACATCATAACCCTGCAGAGGGAAATAAGCATGAATGATCTCAACAAGCTAAAATAAGGTACTTAGCTTAATTCACAAATAAGTTATTGGAGCTAAAATTGATATCACTTTTTTCGGTTACTTTTTACTTCTTTTTTAATTCTAAGAACACAGAATGACTATGCTATTTGACTAGTCATCTGAGTGCATTACAGATGGTATTTTTGAAAGGAATCCGAATATATTTTAGATGGTAGAAAGCCATCACATCTCAAGGGCCATCCAATTCGACAAGGACACTCCACTTTTGCTTGAAAAAATATCAAACTAGAAGCTAGCAAGAAAGATACACTTCATTTAATGATGCAAATTTCTTTTATTAGGAAAGTAACAGTACTTTGATTATTTTCTTAGGTTTTAAGCTTAGTAATTGTTAAATTCACAACTTCCGTATTGCCTTTGTTTAGCTAACTTACAGTTTAGACAAAATTATGTTTTGACTGATATACTAGCACAGCGGAGACTGATGAGTCCACTTTGATAAAAACGAACTTCATTTTCTCAAGTTGTTGAATAAATGAGAGACGTCACGAAATATCATCCATATTTATTTTAACAATAATTGGCAATACATGCATGAAGCTTACATGTACTTATGATTACTAATCAGGTAAAATTTACTCATTTAATCAGAGACAATTGTAATATGAAGTAAGCCTTACAGTTCCGCATCCAGGAACCAGAACCCTGCCTTTTGGAAGTAATCCAGTTTCAACAAGATGCTGAACCACAGGTGTTACTTGCTTCAAATCCCATGGAGTCACTCCTTTCTCCCAACTATCTTCCCATCCTGATCATTGAAAAGACATTTGAAGTTTTATTACACGATCATAAAAGATTAAAGCTAAGTTGCAGTTGGACACAGACATGTTAACAATATGATAAGCATAACTTAAAGGCAAAGTGGGGAAATAATCACCAAAAAGGGATTTAATCATCAACGGGAATCGAGATCATCTAACTCTTCCTGACAAATGAAGAACCTAACTCACAGTTTCAACTAATGAGTTGTATTTAAAGAAGGAAAATATAGCTTCATTGGAAGTGATGTGACATCTTTTCTTCGAGTCACAAGACACTTTCCCCAGCCAATTATGCAATGACTTACGAATATACTCCTTCCCTATCTTGTATAGTTGTTAGAATCAGAAGCAAATATCTATCAAATAAAACATTAATTCGAATAGTTCTGAACCCGCGATATAAATATATGTAACAGTAGTATAGTAGAAAAAACAGTGCACTTTTGTGTTTGCTTGGATGGCAATGTTTATCAGGAAAAAAAAATTCCTGTTTTCCTGGCAATCAGGAAAATCTTGATCAAAACGCAGTCTCCGACACAATTCGCGGAAAGAACAGTTCTTGGTTCCCATATAATAGCCAGCATCTTGTGCTCGCAAAGTTTCTATACATCATCATGCACAAGGATCTCCAAAAGCTCGATATTAATGAATAAGAATAGATACATAAACCCCAATAGCAACAACAAAAAAAGAAAGGCAGAGCTTTGGATTTCAATAACTGGAGACTTCAAGGCTTAACTGTTCGATAGAACTCCCCAACCAGATTACAATCCTAAATCGACCGCGGGAGCCCTCGGCGCCCTCCTCATGTACGTTTAAGAATTAAGACTACACGAGATTTCTTAGCAGAGTAAAAGAGATCAAACCTGAAGGATCTGCGTCGACGAGGTTTCGCAAACGGGCGACCTTCGGGTTTGAGCTCAGGTCACGGTCGTCGCTGCCCTGCTCGCCGCCGCCGGAGCTCCTCGTCGTCATGGTCGCCGCCGGAGGGAGGCGAAGGGAAATTTTGGTGTTGGGGAGACGAAGCTGCGGCTTGGTGGACGGCAACGCAGCAGGCGCTGACTTGTGGCGAAGCGAGAGGGCGATGCGGTACGCGTTGGTCGCACGCCTCATCAAGCGCTTTGCTCTAAGATGCATTTTGGCCAACTTCGACCATTAAAACACCTTATTCTATGATATTTGACACTGCCTAACATTTTTTTTGGTTGATACATAAACTCCACTGATGTCCATGACTATTAACGTTCGACTAATTTAGTATTCGGATGAGTGACGATGAAGAAAATTTTTTGTCAAAGTGACGACTCTAGAGCTCGAACTCGGGTTACTAGCTTTCTCGTCCCTGACACAGACTCGCTAACCATCTACGTCAACCAACCTTGATTACTATCTAACATTTTTATCTAGGGAATAAAAAAATATTTCTTAATTTATATTTGAACGCCCATAGTTATATCCAATTTTTGTGTAGAGTAATTTTATCATTAAATTATTTAGGTATAATATTGCCAAAACTTGTACCCGGTAAAAGACAAGTATTATATTATATTAAAATTGGGTATAAGTGTTAACAAATAAAATATTCAATAAATATAAAAACTAAATTTGAAAAAAATTAAATATGTATAAATTAATATTTAATAAAAGATAATTAACAAGTTAATATTTAAATAAAAAACTTAAACTCTTTTGTATAAAAAAATGAATAAGAATCATATAATATGTGTAGTATTATGTAAATATAATGAAAACAAAAAATATTGCATTTGATTTTATCCAACGAATAAATTATATTGTTGAGAAAATATAAAAAAATATATTTTATTTGTAATTGTATGTTTATTTAGTGATATAAATGAAAATATTATTTTAGGTTTTTAATATTTTATAAATAAAATTATATAGCTTATACTTATCTATTCTCGTATTCAATCGAACAAAATAACTTACAATTTTTTTTTACTTCTTAACCAAACACAAATGAGAATAAAATTTGAGTATAACTATACCACGAGTATATCTATACATATTTTCGGTATTATATTTTGAACCAAACACAACCTTAGAATATCGCATGTATTCCGTGAAGTTAACAAAGTAGCAAACCTCTTAGCTAATTTGATAGAACACGATGTATTTTGATCGAAATATTCTTCTCGGGATCTTCGTAATATTTTGATGATTAATTCGACCTCATAATAAATTTCCTTTAAAAACTTTGACCACTAAAAAGTTGATTAATAAATGAATCGCATAAAACATTTTTAATATCAAAGTGAAAATTTGAGAATTGAATCATTTTTAAGTTATCACTATATATAAAAAATAACGAAATTTAACTCGTCACCAAACTTTTTTTTCTTAATTATATCGACAAGTTGGTTTACAAAACGTCATTTGAGGAGTTAATTTTAGCTAATTCTTTTTACCCAATATTAAGAGCTTATTTCTCTTCTAATAATATGATAATATTTTACTGGATTAAATTTGCTAAATCAAACTAATATTTTGATGGTAATTAAAATGAACATTTTCATAATTCTGATAATTACATATGTTGAGAAGTAAGGTCTCAACATTGTTTTTATACTTCTTTTTTAAAAATAAAAAAAGAAGAGATGTATAAAAAAGTGTTTTCTTGAGGCTCGATCTGAACCGACCCAATTTCAATTGGGTCGGATCGGATCTTTGGTCGGGTCGAACCTGAACCGACCCGACCATAATCCGATTACCAATGAGTCGGTACGGATTTCAATTTTTCGAACCCGATCAACACAACTCAACCGATGACCCGAACTTTTATATATTTTTTTATTAAATTTAAATCAATATATTCTTAAATAATAATTTTATATTACTTTAAGGTTATGTTCATTGCATTGCCATTGCACATTACTTGGCAATGTACATTCTCTATGAGAAAGATTGTCACTTATTAAATTGCCGGCAATGTACATTACCTTGTTTAGTATGCATAGATAATGTGTCTAGCAATCTTTATTATCTTACTTATTATATAAAATAATTAACAAATAATATACACTTTTTACTAAAATACCCTTGAATGAAATAGTTATGTTTACAAATTTATATAAATTTAATTGAATTATTTGAACTTGAATTACAAACATATACCATAAACTAAAAAAAATATACATCAAATAAATAAATGTATAAAATAAGTAATATATAATTTGCTAGAACTGATAATAAAAAAATAATAATATTTATTATATTTTAATAATTAACAATAGATTATTTATTATTTATAATATATGAATAATCTATTATAGTTAATTGATAATACAAATGTTAAAGTTAGTATAAATAATAATAATAATTTATTTAATGATAATGATAAAAATAAAAATATTATTATAGTAATTAATAATATTATACTAATAAATAAAATATTATATTTATTTTATTTGATTATTTCTATTAACTATTTAAATAAAATTCTAAAGGACGAATGTGGAAAGAAAATTATAGAATATTGTCACTTGAGTGACAATCTACATTGTCCTCTTTTTCATGGGCAATCCAGATTATCACTTCACAAGCAAACTGCATTGCCTTCAACATAGATTACCTACAAAATTAAAACAAGTGAACAAGGCAATGTGATGGGCACAGGTAATTTAATACAACATTACCTGCAATGTGAAAAGATTATCTCTACATAAACGCCCCCTAAAATTAAAGTATATTACAAATTTATCCTTTATATCTTTTAAATCATTATAAAATATTAAAAAAATATGTTTCTTTATTTTTTAAAATATAATTGAGGTTAAGTATTATAAAAAATAATTAAAAATATAAAAAAAATTAATCAGATAAATTGATGACCGATCCGATCTAACCCGACCCAATAAAAATCAGATTGGATCGGATTTGAGGACTATTTTATCATCAACCCGATCCAATCCATCCCGAATAAAATTAATCGAGTTGGGTGAGATTTGGATTCGGGTCAAATCAAACTCGATCCGTGAACACCCCACCCTTATCGAGAAGCACATCAAACAATTCACCGTGTCCGTTTCCTTCTCTAAATTATCTACTTATCACGTGTGCATCTGATATATGGTGCCCAAGTGCTTGCAATAACGTTAGGATGAATATTTCGTTAAAATAAATTGTATTTAATAAAATATTTATAATGTATTTTTTTTCTCTTGATTTTACACCACCAAAAAAAATTTGTAGTTATAAGATCAAGAATTATTTACAGGCCGAAAAGGCCCATTGGGCCACAGCGGTCTCTCTTTGGACGTTGGTTTACATGTAAACCAAAGGCCCACTGTAGCCAATGCGAACGGCCATGGTCATGGCTTCGCTGCTGACTCGGTGCTGGAGGCGTCTCGCCGTCGCCGGCGGTGACGGCGGCGGACTGGCCGTCGGCGGTGCTCCGCATTGCCTCCACAGCACTGCCCGATGCTACCATGCACCTCTGTACGAAGGTACGTACGAATCGCAATCGCAATGTTTGTAGCGCTAAAAAGCGGCAGCATTTAGGGTTTAATGGGGAAAAAAATGGGGTTTTGGCGCTGGTTTTGGATCTCCCATGGCCATCATTTGTTGTTATTGTTGCTGCAGTGAAGGTTGGTATACCGGAGTTCCTGAAGGGGGTGGGGAACGGTGTGGACACCCACGCCGCGAAGCTGGAGGCGGAGGTCGGGGACTTGGACAAGCTCCTCTTCACCAGAACCCTTCGGCTTAAGAAGCTCGGCATCCCTGTAAAACATGTAAGATTTTTTCTCTCGTGTACACTTTTTTTAATTCTTTCGTTCTTTGTGGTAGATTCTGTAGCATTGTGTTCTTATACTTGATGGTTTCCTGCATGATTTTACCATCGGAGTAATTGGAATGTGAAAGTGGTGTCATCTCGTCGGATTTAGATAGTTAATTATGCAAATGGTGACAAATAACGCAGTGCAATCCTTTATATCCAATTCATTATGATTCAAATGAACTGGAAAGGGATAAAAGGTTTGATCTTGGGCAAAGTTATTTAACTTTTATGGTTCATTTTAGATGACTGCTGATGCAATGCTTGAGCTGTGAGACAGAATATGCTTGTATATGTTAGAAAATATTCTCATCCTATATGTTAAGGGAAGATGAAACTACTGTTTATCTTCGGCATGAAACCATTTGTTTTCTGGAGCATTTTGCAGGATGAAATGTTCACTATATGAGAAAGTAAGGTTTCGGACTCCCATCATCTTATGCCCAACTGCTTATTATTTTCTCAATGTCAGCATGATATATGTTATGTACTATAACAACTCTGACCGTGAGAGAAAATATGCTTGGTGATTTCTTCTGAGGGAATATGCATGGTTCTTTTGAACAAAAGGAAAATCTTTAGCTGCTAACCCAATCAAATTTACCAACAGTGAAAGATATACTTTCTTCTGATTTATTTTCTCAAAACGGATGGAAATGAGTTAAAACTGATAGATATTGTTTTATTTATTTTTCTGTTGGAATAAAAAAATTGTCTAGAGCATGGAAGAAGTTTCTTGCAAGAATTTGGGGTCACTCATGAGCATTGAGGTTCGATGTTTCTTTAACTGCAACATCTAAACAATTGTTGGTGTATTTTTTTTAGAAGAATTGTTGGTGTATTTTTGCTGCCTCTCTGTGGAAGATGAAGCGGAGTGGAGTGTCCTGCTTGACGGATTTCTTATCCATTTCATGGTTCCACTCTCTCATATGTGGGAGATGATGTGCTTTACCTATTCTGTTGAACATTCCATCCAATTTAACAAAAAACGAACACAAACTGTTCAATTATTTTGTTGGAATAGGAAAACTGTTCAATTACTAAACAGAACATGCGCCAAAGAATGATAAAATAAATTAGAAGCCAGCCTAAGATTAAAGTGGTCATTGTTTCAGTATTTTGTTCATTCTGTTTAGAGCCAGTCTTTCTGTTCAACTTTTTATCCCAAAATATAGCAACTTGTTATTGCATTCTATTTACGAATTCATTCGCGGCCTCCCTCAAAACAAAATTGTTCTAAACAAAATTGTCCTCTTACATATTTTCAGTTCTCGTGCAGTAAATTGTAACTAATTGCATTGCCGTTGTCAGTTTTAGACTAATTCAATGAGTCACACTGACTATCAAACTGATTCTTTTTTCGTTTCTTGTTTACTGCAGAGAAAATTAATTCTGAAATATACTCACAAGTACAGGCTAGGGCTTTGGAGACCTCGCTTTGATCAACAAAAGGTATCAGCTTGATTTCGAAGTCAAAGACAAGATAAAAGATTTTAGGGTGCCTTAGAACAAGTATATGTTGTTTCTCATCACCCCATTGCAGTACTTTGAGAGAAGAAGATGGATGCTTTGTTCTTTCTTGCTATAATTGTGTCTTGCAAGTGAATAGAGACTGTTTTACCTGATCAGCTTTTTGATTCTTTTGTTTAGACGCCAAACACTTTGGACTGCAGTTATCTGATGAATAAACTCAAATTTGTGGCTTGTAACCTTGTGTTTCCTCAATTTTTTACAGTATATTATCATAAGATCAAGCTGCTCAAAATTGGTGAACCTTTAATGAACTGTCTCTTACTAGATTTAACTTCTGGATAGGAAAAAAAATCTTTTACAATAATATCTATTAGGCCTCACGTTTTCTTTTGGAATGGACTAGTCAAGAACATTAATAAGTTTGTGCCATTTTTTATGTTCCTAATGTTGCCATCAAGGTTACATAAATGATGATCTTACCTACTAAAGTGGTTAGGTGGAGTGAAAATTTTCGTAATGATATAAATTAGTCAGGTTCTTGAAAATTATGATAGCAATTGCAAATCAAATTCTAAGATCCTATCCACCATTTTAAGTCTCTTTCTTTTCATTTTTTTGAATATAAAATGTTGCTCATCCGTTTCCATTTATTTTAAAAGTAAAAATATAAATTAATTTGATTAATAATTAATTCTTGTATAGTTTTACAACTTTGGAATACTATAATCAAATGGTGTCACTTGAAACTAAGATATTATAGTTTATTGGCCTTTTTAAAATAACAATTAAGAGCTAAATATAATTTATCTATAAAACATTATATTTATATTTTAGAATACTTTTTTTTATACATAGATACGATAATGCTACAAACCAATTACAATCCTAGATAAGATCTTGACACCTTGATTTTAACAATCATATGAATGATAAAATTAGGTGAATAGAACAAACCGCATGCTAATCACAAGAACAACACTTGATCTAAACATAGCCATTCACGGCAAATGGAAGGAACATTTACACACTCCCTGCCAGTAACTAAAATATTAAAGGTGTGTTTGGTTGAGGTATAAATTAAGGGATAAGGATTTATTCCTTAGTTTATACCCAAACAACTAAAATTATACCTAGATTCTGCAGAGGGTAATTTTGCCATTAAAAAAAAAATATACCCAACTTGAGTATAAATGTGCCAAAAATTACACTTGCTAAATAGTAGGTATTAGATTATACTCAAGTTGGGTATAAATGTTAACAAAAAATTCATGAATCTATTTAATAAAAGAACAAAATTGAACAAATCAAATATATAAAACAAATATTTAATAAAAATAATTAACAAGTTAAATATTTAAATAAATCCAAACTCTTTTATATAAAAAGATTTAATAAAAATCATATGAAATGTGTAATACTGTATAAATATAATTAAAACAAAAAATAGTGCATTTGATTTAAAATTTTAATTCTTAGTATTCAGTAGAAATAATAGATACAATAAACTGCATTTATAGATTGTATTATTGAGAAATTATAAAAAAAATATTATTTATAATTGTATGTTTATTAATGATAATTAATCCATCATAAAAACAGTGAAAATATTGTTTTAATTTTTGATATTTTATAAATAAAAATATATAACTTATACTTATCTATTCTCATATTCAACCAACACACATATTGGAATAACTCACAAAATCTTTTACTTCTTAACCAAATACAAATGAGAATAGAAATTAAGTATAACTATATCATGAGTATATTATACCTATCCCTGGTATAACATATAGTGAACCAAATACAGCCTAAGGGAAGTAGAAGGAATACATGAAAACCCGCCAAAAGAATGCCAAGAACGCCATGAAGGTTGTTGAGGACCTCCAAATTCCTAGCAAACAGCTCTTGTTCATTTACAAAGGGTATCCCCCCAACACTTAGTGTCTATGTACAATAACTGGATTTACAACCAAGAAAAGAAAATGAACTACAGATGTTTATCCCCCTAACAAGGGCAGTTATTTCAGAGACTGGATGCAAACAGCAGGATCTTAAAGCTTCTGAATTCTCCTCCCTAGTTTCCTTCCATGTTTGCTGTCTAGCGGTGATGCCAGTTCCACATTGCTGCACCAAGAAGGAAGATGACAATCATCAATTTGCATAAGCATGAGGCCAATTTGGTAACTATGAAGAACACTAGATGTCATGCCATGAAGAGATCTTAACTACGATTCGAGTAACCAAAAAGACATGTCGGAACAAAGTTGTCAATGAGTTGTCTTCAGTAACCCCAGGAAATTCTCAGACAGACGTAACAAAAGCTACAAATAAAGCATAAGAGAGGCGTACTTAGGAGATGCCGAGTGGGAACTTTGAGGAGCATATCTTGACATGTTATTGTAGAACTGAATTGTTATCAGTCCACCTCTTTTTTGGACGGATGATTCAGGAGAACCATGGGACGCGATGCTAGAAACGCTCTGAGGAGAAAATCCTGAAATGAATTACCACAATTCCATTAAGTTTAGAACCTTGACTGTGTAATTTGAGCATTAAAAAAATATTTGTGTTCTAGTTATAATATATCAGAAATAATCAAGAAAAAAAATATATTTAAGGTAAAAATCTGGGTGAATTTGATCTCAGGCCAGTTGGTATTATGGCAATGGCTTGCGGTTTGAGCTAACACCAAAATATCTAATAAAGGGAAGAATATTTAGTGCAAGTAGGAAATGATTCCAGATAATTGGCACTAATGCTTGCTCCAGATATAAAGCTAGCAATTCTGTCCTGTCCCGAGGCATTACTAAGTAATCCATTATGTCGAAATGAAACCAAAATGTGGGATATATTATAAAGTTTTCATCATATTGAGTTGAATAGATCAGATGCTGGTACATGTAGATACATGTCTCATGATGTCATGTGAGAAATATGCCTCAAAGACTACATGGACACAGCTAACTACCTATAGGTGGAAGGGGTCGTGTTATTGATGTGAGATGGATTCAGAAAAAAAGCAGGTCCTTAATTTAGTCAAGTAGGCGACCACACCTTGTAGAGTGACCTCTTTCAATCTATAACGTCATTTTTCCACTAACATACAATAGGAACCACTATTGCAGTCGATCTTGTCCAATTCTTAAAGCACCTATCTTTATCTATCATCAATTATTCTCGATATGTAAGAACCACAAACCTCCATTAATCTAGGATAGAGAACAAAATCAGGGAAGCTTTAAGCCAGCCACCTTCATATAAAATCAATCAAAATGAACTCCAAGTTTAAACATTATGGTAGCTTCTTTCCATGCAGAGATAGGCCTTAATAAGCAAACCAACCAATATACAGCTTTATCTACATCAGTAATTTTAATCCAAATGAAACTATGAATAAGTAAAACCGCATTGAAAATTTGTAATGTTATATATATAATGTGCATGCCGAAACTTCTAAATTAATTACTTAATGAACAACTACAGCTTCAACCAAATATGATACATTCAAGAACTAAAAAGTTAGACATCGAATATGGAATAATCAATTCACCCTGTAAATGAATGGAAGCACCATGAACCATGATGCAGAAGAACTCAAAGCTTGCAATTTTACATATAAGTATAGAACAAGCAATTATAGCAAAGAATGAAACTGGACAAAAGAATGTCAAGTTCTTATTTGCATTATGACCTAATAGTAACTCCAAGACAACTTAAATAACCCAGACTTAAGGATACCAGCATACCTTCCCATAATATGACAAGGCAGAAAAGTACAGTAACAATCCAAGCCAACAAGTTGCCATTGGAGGATGCTGATTTTGTGCTCTTCAACTTTTTCTTCATGCGCTCTATCCTGGCACGTTTCAACATCGCAAGCTCAGAGAGCTCCTTAACGAGCTTTTGGTCGGAAGTATCCAAAGGTAGAGACTTAGAAGAGCGCGGCGGCCTTGGAGGTTTCTTACAGCTTTTCTTTTTCGGCTTTTCTACTCCTGGCTTCTTCACCAAAAATGTTGTTCCATCCTCTTCTCCAGACTTGTTGTCCGGCGAAGCTTCAATGTTTATGACAGGAAGCTCTGAGAAGCCAGGCATACTATGACCCAACTTGTCAGTCTCAGTTCCTTCACCTTTCACCAATCCATCAATGCCCACAAAGCCACTCCAAACCCTGTTTAAATGTCCATCGCTAGAGCCGGATTCCCTGGATCCTTCTTGTTCATCAGTTACGGCAGTCATACCACTTTCTAGATCAACAAGATGATCATTTTCTCCAGAAATATTTGTATCCATTTTACCCAACATTCCAGTATTCTATTCATAAAAGGATGCTTCTTTTGCCCAAATTTCTCTTACAATTCATGCACACTACACATAAGCGTATGCCAAAAGACATATCTCACAGTCTGAATCTGTACAACAACTCAGCAACAATCTGCATCACCAACCAAACTTGCAAAAGTGTGCTTATCTCGTCGTTTGCACACAAATGAGCCAAATGTTCCACCTTTTTAGAACTCAGAGGGTATAAACTCATAGATTCATCAATCAAGCAGCCAAGCACCACTTCAAAATCATCTGCTCCAAAATACAGTCGGAAGAAGGCAATTTTTTTCCTTCAAAGATAAGTTACTAGCAACGCAAACCCTGCAAAATCCAATCTTTCTCTTCCTAAAAGTAAGCAAAACCTAGGGAAAAAACAAAAAAAAAAACTTCTTTAAACGCCAAATGGCAACCGAACCCAACACCCAAAAAAGTTCACATAAAACAGAAGAACAAAGATGAGGAGGAGCATTACCTTCCAAACCCAAAAAAATCCCAACTTTTTAGCAAATCCGGCTCCTTCCGGGAGAGATTGGATGTTGCGGGTGGATAAAGATGAGATCTTTAAGGTTCCTAACGAGAAATCGAGGAGTTGGCGATGCAGTGACGGGGAGGAAAAATAGGGAAAAAGTAGCACATCTGGAATAAAGTAAATAAAGTTATGAGAAGAAGACACGAAGGAGGTGGTGACGAGACGAGGTCCCCTAAATACGAAGAGGAGAGAGAGATACTAGAAAAAAAAACACGCTTTTTTTATTTATTGTAAAAAATACTAAAATTAACGTAAAAAAATAAGGAATATGTGAAGCAAATTCTCAACTCCATATATGAAGCTCCACATAGATATATCTAAAAAATAAAATATAAAATAATAGAGAGCATATCTTTTTTATTGGCTTTGAATTTAATCCATTTATTTATAAAATAACAGAGGGCATATTTTATCCATTTATTAATCGCAGATAGAGTCCATGTATTTTTTTAGAAAAATTAAATCTAGAGAGGACACATTATCGGAAAAATGGCTTAGTCTCTTTCGGGTTCAAAACTAAGTAGGGAGCACTATATTACCTACATTTTCAACCGTAGAATATTAAATTTGTGATGAAGATTAGATTTTTTTATCTCTTAAATCTATCCATCATAAATTATGCATCTTATGGTTAAAATATAGATAGCATGATGCTCCTTACTTAAGCACCTTCATTTTTTTCTAAATGGCTTCCCCTCTTAGTAACTTGGTGCGTGAAGATAAGATAAATATTAGAAAGAAACTTATTTTAAGATAACATTCGAAAATAATCATAGATGAGTCATTACACTGACCAATAATTGATCATTAATAGTGAACTATAAAAAATAATTATCTTCCCTCATAAATATTCTTATAAGATAACTAAAAAGATTATGCTTTAAATTCATGTATTATTATGCATTAAATTTGAAGGTTCACACACAAAAAAATAATTTGAGGATCACCGATATATTTATTATTATTATAACAGTTTCTGTAATCAGTCATAAGTGCTTTATATTTTTTTTCTTTTTTTTTTGCTTTATAATTATTTGTAAATAGATTTATTATCCATTTATTAACCACATATATAGATCATGTATATTTACCTCGGATATAAAGGAAAAAAAGTCAAAGTCTAAAGAGGGCGCAAATTGAAAAAATGTATTAGCCTCTTTCGTTTGGCCACTTACGATATTTTTCTTCGTATCAACTTGGTGTGTTCATAGAAAGATAAGATAAATAATAATAATCATAGATGAGTGATTACACTCATCAACAAAATGGTCAATAATTATGAACTATAAAAATCAATTATCTTTCTTGATAAATATTTTTATAAGATAATTAAAAGATTATGCTTAAAGTTCATGTATTATTATGAATTAAATTTGAAGGTTCACACACACAAAAAAAAAAACAATTAGAGGACCACAAGGTGTTGTAGAAGGTATCACAAACTATCACTAACGTCATAGATCCTACCAAATAAGGATGGACTCAGGAAAGAATAATAGGAGAGTCAAAAATATATAATAATAAATTATAAAAAAATGAGATGGACCAAAATTTGAACTTCAAATAGTCAAAATCATCTATCCACTATGCCAGTTAGATAATTATAATAATTTATTAGCATTTATTTTATTTATTGATTATAACTATTAGTATATACATATATATATACTTTATATACCGAAAAGTTGAAGGGGGACGAAGTCCTTCGAAGCATATGTGGGTCCGCCCCTCCTACCAAAATTTGGTTTTGTTGGCTTTCGGCTCCTAATATTTAGTGCATGCAATAAATAGATTTATTTGTTGTAATACACATGAGACAAGCATGGGGCAGACTTAGTTTAAAGTTTGGAAATATTTAATATTTGATCATGACATGGTACCTGCAATTCTACCTAAACTTGGTCTCAAATAAAACAAGCCCTGCAATTTTGATCTCCCTCCATTTCTTTAATCTTTTTTCTTTAGTAGTTGTGCAATTTTTAATTGAAGTCAACAAGAACTGAGTTATTTTACTTCAGCATATATATATTATTATAAATGTTAACTTCTCGATTTAAATTACACATGATGACAAGGAAGATTAGTCTCAATTTAATTTTTGTATTCACTAATTTGATCAGATTTTATCATTTTATTTTCGTATAAATATCGAATCATTTGTATACTAATTATTTTTAACATTCATATGCCATTAATAAAAAAAATTAACATCCTAATTCTCAAATTTAATTCATTAGAAGTCTTTTGAACAAGATTAACACCTTCAAGTCATTTTTAACAAAGTTGAAAAAATTGTTCATGGCACATTTTTTAACAAATTAATTGTGACAAATGGAACTATTTTTTTTATAATAAAAACATATATGCTACATATTACGGTAACTACATCAGTTGGTGACGTCATACTTTTACATTTCATATTTTGTTTTCCCAATTGGGACGTTTCTTCCTAAATTGGCTTAGTTCTATGTGAATAAATAGTTATTCGACCCGAATTTGTTAGTTCCCTAATTACATGCTGGAAAATAAAAAATAATAATAATGAAAAGTATTCTAGAATTCATAAAATATTTTCTAAAAAAATACACCATGAATGAAATTAGGCAGAAATGACGGCATTTTATCCTTTAAATTATTTAATGATCTTTTTTATCCGCTCGAAATTCTTCTGTCCAAAGTTATTAACACCTGATTAATTCGAAATCGAAATTAAAGAGTATATCAATATTCCTCTGACTAAATTGATGACTCTGAAACTCGAACTCGAAATTACTAACTCATAATCTCTCAACTCAGGACACACAAATCATACTTGATTTAAAATTATGAAACAATGTATGTGGATATATGCATTTATTAAAAAAAGGAATTTTTTTCCTATTAAGTTTTTTTGATTTATTTTTTTTGTGTTTTTTGTGTGTTTAGAAAAATGAAAAAAAGAAAACATAGAGCCGAGGAGACTTCGAGGTACGTGTGCAAGTGTCGGTGGTGGCTTTGTAGCACAAGATCTCCATCGAGATCCAAGATCACATTTCTAATTAATAATTTAATGGTGGCCCACGAATTGAACGCACTATTAAGGTTTGCCTTGAGATCTCACCCTCAATTAAACTTGTGCACAGAGAGAGAGAGAGAGAGAGAGAGAGAGAGAGAGAGAGAGAGA
>LTAE01001338.1:0-20026 GCA_001647135.1 Pontederia paniculata | reverse complement strand
CTCACTCTAATAAATCTGAAGACACAGAGAAAAAGAGAGAGAGAGAGAGAGAGAGAGAGAGAGAGAGAGAGAGAGAGAGAGATGTGTTTCATTTGTAATCAAATAATTATTTCCTTCTGTCACCTAAAAAGATTTTCTAGGATGATGGAGTTTTGAAAATATGACTCTTGGAATTCTATTAATTATATATACTTGTATATCCAAACTTTTGAAAATATGACTCTTGGAATTGATCATGATCTTCATAATTAGACATAAAGAAAATTTAAGTGTATTTATTTTTCCTATTGTTTCATGCCGTTTGATGATTAGTTCTATGTCCTTTTAGTTCTAAAAAATGATCAAGCTCCTTATTGTTTTGGTGATTAAACCATTGTCCTTTTTGTTCTAAAAAAATAATGGTGATAAATGAAAAAAAAGGAGCAAACTTCCAATCTTTTGAAGATTAATTATTTGTCCTTTTAGTTCTCAAAGAAGAAGGGTGGTAGTTGTGAGTGAAGAATGATGGTAATTGAAAAAAAAAGAAAGAAAGATTGACCATCTATTTATCTCAATCAATGCATAATTATGAGCCTATGACATACCTTCCAACTTAAATCATTTTGATCAGTTTTATCTATCTATGATTATTTTCTGTTATTTTTGTGAACTAAGATGAATATATAACTATTTCAAATTAGTGTACAATTAATTATATACTTTTTCACTTATAGGAATTACATAAAGTATGTTAAAATATTTTCTTAAAGCATCCAAATGCATTCAAGATTTAAGTTTTATCAAAATCCTAATCTTTTATTCGTTCTTGTTAGGATATATACATATTTGTAGAAAACACATGAGAACTTTTAGTTATTACTTTGCTATATAATATTTCTTCCAATAATTCTCTCTTATTGGTAATACTATAATGGTGTGGATTCTTTTTTTCCCAATATTGATCATGGTGTGTTCAAAGGCATGGTGATCATATTGAGTTTTTTTTATCATGATTTGTCTTATTAATATTTTGAAGTATATATATATATATATATATGGTATTATAGTCATGTGAATATCAGTGATCAATTAGTACATTATTCAATAATCAATCTTAAATAATATATATATGTGTGTGTGTGTGAGATACTAAATCTAAGCAAACGACATTAAACAAATAAAGTGGAATTGGTGCAAAACAACAAGTTTATGCACACTTTCTCATATTTAGTTAGAATGAAATTTTGTCTTAGCTCATATCGACTTGGACCTAAATGAATTGTTGGATTTGATCTAATAAATCCACATTCACCGAATTAATTATATTGACTAATCAAGATTGATATGGTTTTTTGCGATATTTAAAATTAATTACTATTCTTTAAACAAGAATAAGGTTTTTCCAAGCTTTAATTAAAATATTGAGTTATTTTCATTTTCCTCATATGACTATTGTGAAATTTCAGAATCTTTAAATTATAAAATTGAACAGAAGTAGGTTTAATTTTTTTTATTAATCAATTTTATTCAATCATTTAATTTTAAATTTGTTCAAGTTATTTTAATTTATTATATTATCAATTATCCTCCTCTTCTCTTTTCTCTCTTTCTCTCTCTCCTCTCTCTCTCTTCTCTCTCTCTTCCCTCTCTCTCCTCTCCACGAGCTCGTGTTAACGCTCATGAAGAGGAGAGAGAGAGAAAGAGAAAGAGAGAGGAGAGAGGGTGAAGTAATTTTATTATTTAGGAGGGAAAATTTATAATTTAATAAAATAAAATAATTTGAATAAATTCAAAACTAGAAGACTAAATAAAATTGGTCAATCGAAAAAAAAATTAAACATACTTTTGCCCGTTCTTATAATTTAGAGATTGATCTAAAATTTCACGATAGTTTAGGAAAAGAAAATAAAAATAACTCTAAAATATTTTTCAAAGATATGAAGTATTTTAGTTTCATACAATTTAATTTTTGAATAGCTTTAAAGTTTAAACCAAATTGAATCAATCCAATTTAAAAGAAATGTTGGGATCTTTTATATCGAAATTTTTTTAGTTCGAAAAGTCTAAAAATATATTGAATAATTGATAACCAAATTTTGGGAATAATTAAAGTTC
The DNA here is from genome assembly GCA_001647135.1 of Pontederia paniculata. NCBI lineage: Eukaryota > Viridiplantae > Streptophyta > Magnoliopsida > Commelinales > Pontederiaceae > Pontederia > Pontederia paniculata. Next base: position 17,932 of record LTAE01001338.1, on the reverse strand, counting down.
AATGCAATATGAGATCATACCAACTTGATTGAGATTGAATTTATAAATGCATACCAACTTGATTGAGATTGAAGACACGAAGGAGGTGGTGACGAGACTAGGGATAACACCCGCCCTGATCCCGACCCCGCCAACCCGCCTTGAATTCTCGTGGCGGGGGAATTAAATTCTCCGCCCCCGTCCTTGCGGATCCTCGAATTTCCGCGGAGATCTCATTCTCCGAAATTTAATAAAAAAATATTTTTTTTTAAAAAATATGCAATAAAATCATAAAACAATAATATTCATAAAAATATTATATTATACATATATGTATTTAAATATTATAATTTATATTAATGAATAAATACTTATAAACACTAATTAAATAGTATTATATTAATATAATTAATTTTAAAATATTTTAATAAGTATATATATGTACGGGATCGGAGATCTGCGGGGCGGGAGCAATGTTCTCTGCTCCGATCCCCGAGTTGGGGTGCGGGGGACTATGCCCCCATCTCCTCCTCCACGGAAAAAAAATTCCCCAAAGTCGAGGCCCGATCGGAGAATCCCCACGGATATCTTCGAATTTCGGGGAGTTTTGTCATCTTAGACGAGACGACGTCCCCTAAATACGAAGGAAGGAGAGAGAGAGTAGAAAAAAAAACACACTTTTTTTATTTATTGTAGAAAATACTAAAACTAACGTAATATTAGAAATTAGATATATCTGGAAAGACAAAATATAAAATAACAGAGGGCATATTTTTTTACTGACTTTGAATTTAATCCATTTATTTATAAAATAACGGAGGCCATAATTTTATCCATTTATTAATCGCAGATAGAGTCCATGTATTCTTAAAAAAATCAAATCTAGAGAGGACACATTATTGGAAAAATGGCTTAGCCTCTTTCCTCTAAATGGCCTCCCTTCTTACCAACTTAGTGTGTTCACAGGAAGATAAGATAAACAGTAGAAAAAACTTATTTTAAAATAGAAAATAATTAAATTAGTTGACACAAATGATTAGCGAGTCTGTATCTTGGATTGAGGGACCGAGAGTTAGTAGCCCCGAGTTCGAGCTCCGAAGTTGCTAATTTGGCCAGCATTTCTTGTCGCTCTCGTCCGAACATCGAATTAGTCAGATGCTAGTAGCCCTAGACACCGGTGGGTATAGACAAAAAAAATAATCGAAAATAATCATAGATGAATTATTACACTGACCAATAAATGATCATTAACAGTGGACTATAAAAAATAATTATCTTTCCTGATAAATATTCTTATAAGATAATTAAAAAATTATGCTTTAAATTCATGTATTATTATGCATTAAATTTGAAGGTTCACACACACAAAATAATCAGAGGACCACCGATATATTTATTATTATTATAACAGTTTCTGTAATCAGTCATAAGTGCTTTATATTTTTTTCTCTTTTTTACTTTATAATTATTTGTAAATCCATTTATTAACCACATATATAGATCATGTATCTTTACCTCGGATAGAAAGGAAAAAAAGTTAAGTCTAAAGAGGGCGCAAATTGGAAAAATATATTAGTCTCTTTCGTTTGGCCACTTACGATATTTTTCTGTGTCATCTTGGTGTGTTCATAGGAAGATAAGATAAATAAAAATAATCATAGACGAGTGATTACACTCATGGGTCAATAATTGTGAACTATAAAAATTAATTATCTTTCTTGATAAGTATTTTTATAAGATCATTAAAAGATTATGATTAAAATTCATGTATTATTATGCATTAAATTTGAAGGTTCACAAAAAAAACAATTAGAGGACCACAAGGTGTTGTAGAAGGCATCACAAACTATGCCTGAGGTCATGGATCCTATCAAACAGGGACGGACCAGAAAAGAATAATAGAAGGGCAAAAAATATATAATAATAAATTACAAAAAAATGAGAGGGTCAACATTTGAACCTCAGACCTCTAAATGTTACTCAAAATTATTTATCCACTATGTCAATTAGATAATTATAATAATTTATTAGTATTTATTTTATTTATTGACTATAACTATTAGTATATACATTTATATATACTTTATATATCGAAAAGTTGGGGGGAGGGGAGGGGAGGGGAGGGGCGAGGCCCCTGGAGTATATGTGGGTCCACCTCTGCTATTAAAGTTTGGTTTTGTTGGCTTTTGGCTCCTAATATTTAGTGCATGCAATAAATAGATTTTATTTGTTGTAATACACATGAGACAAGCATGGGGCAGACCTAGTTTAAAGTTTAGAAATATTTAATATTTGATCATGACATGGTACCTGCAATTCTACCTAACTTTGTCTGAAATATAACAAGCCCTGCAATTTTGATCTCCCTCCATTTCTTTAATCTTTTTCCTTAGTAGTTGTGCAATTTTTTAATTGAAGTCAACAAGAACTGAGTTATTTTACTTCAGCATATATATATTTTTAAAATGACAGCAGATTATTATAAATGTTAACTTCTCGATTTAAATTACACATGATGACAAGGAAGATTAGTCTCGATTTAATTTTTACAGTCACTAATTTGATCAGATTTTATTATTTTATTTTCGTATAAATATCGAATCATTTGTATACTAATTATTTTTAACATCCATATACCATTAATAAAAAATTAACATCCTAATTCTCAAATTTGATTCATTAGAAATCTTTTGAACAAGATTAACACCTTCAAGTCATTTTTAACAAAGTTGAAAAAAATGTTCATCGCACATTTTTTAACAAATTAATTGTGACAAATGGAACTATTTTTTTATATATATTTAAAATGACAGCAGATTATAAATGTTAACTTCTCGATTTAAATTACACATGATGACAAGGAAGATTAGTCTCAATTTAATTTTTATAGTCACTAATTTGATCAGATTTTATCATTTTATTTTCGTATAAATATCGAATCATTTGTATACTAATTATTTTTAACATCCATATGCCATTAATAAAAAATTAACATCCTAATTCTCAAATTTAATTCATTAGAAGTCTTTTGAACAAGATTAACACCTTCAAGTCATTTTTAACAAAGTTGAAAAAAAAATGGTCGCACATTTTTTTAACAAATTAATTGTGACAAATGGAACTATTTTTTTGTAATAAAAACATATACGCTACATATTACGGTAACTACATCAGTTGGTGACGTCATACTTTTACATTTCATATTTTGTTTTCCCATTTGCGACGTTTCTTCCTAAATTGGCTTAGTTCTATGTGAATAAATAGTTATTCGACCCGAATTTGTTAGTTCCCTAATTACATGCTGTAAAATAAAAAAATAATAATAATGAAAAGTATTCTAGAATTCATAAAATATTTTCTAAAAAAATACACCACGAATGAAATTAGGCAGAAATGATGGCTTCTTATCCTTTAAATTATTTAGTATTTTTTTTATCCGCTCAAAATTCTTCTGTCCAAAGCTGCTAGCACCTGATTAATTCGAAATCGAAGTCAAAGAGCATAATAATATTTCTCTGACTAAATTGATGACTTCAAAACTCGAATTCGAAGATACTAACTCACCGTCTCTCAATTCGAGACACACAAATCATACTTGATTTAAAATTATGAAATAATGTATGTGGATATATGCATTTATACAAAATGAAATCTTTTTCCTATTAAGTTTTTTTATTTTTTTTCTGTTTTTTGTGTGTTTAGAAAAAAGAAAAAAGGAAAACATAGAGCCGACCAGTTAATGAGTGTGCAGAGGAGACTTCGAGGTACGTGTGCAAGTGTCGGTGGTGGCTTTGTAGCACAAGATCTCCATCGAGATCCAACATCACATTTCTAATCAATAATTGATAATTTAATGACCCACTTGATGCATCCATAAAAGCACTATTAAGGTTTGCATTGAGATCTCACCCTCAATTAATCGAGAGAGAGAGAGAGAGAGAGAGAGAGAGAGTCAAAGATATAGAAAAAAGAGAATGAACTAGTAATTCTGAAATGAAATTTCACAATTTAGATTTGTTAAAATTGTATAAATTATATGAAAGTAAAAAACATCAATCAAATATAAAGAAAAAAAGAAAGAATGAATTATAATTTTTTAACCCTCATTTGATCTTGTGAATTTTGATATATTACGATATACCTCCAAAATATATAATCGATTTCGTTCCTATTTTATTTCTTTTATATTTTCCTATTGCTTCAATTAATGCTCTAATCAATTATCTTTCTTCAATTTCATCCTTCTCAAATTAATTCTTTCATCATTTTCCTATTTAATTTTGTATATTTCCATATATAAAATATAGTTTCTATATTTTTTATAATTAAATAATTTGGATCTGTAAAGTATAAAATATAAAGCATATAAATTGTATTAAAATAGTAAAAATAGAAAGTGTATACAATTATTTTTTCCCTATTCTATATTCGCCAAGACGTATATTAGTTCCTATTTTATTACTTCCTCTTTCTCCAATTAATGTTCAAATTAATTAACTTTTCTCATTTTTCTTCTTCTCCAATTAATTCTCGAATTAGTATTTTTGTTATGATTTTTATAGAAGAGGAAAATACATAAAATAAAAGTTATGTAACTTATATTTAATAGTCATTACAAAAATATTTTTGCACTATTAATTAAGAAATGAAGAGAAAAAGACAAAGATATTTGATGTTACATAAATACATATCTCTCTTCAATCTTGTATATAAATGATTCTCTCACCAAATCTCTTTCTTCCTATTATTATAAATTATATTATTCTTTGTTTCTTATTAAAGACTCTCCAAAGCTCCAAGAAAGTTCCACAATTTGTTCATGGATATATAATCTACTATTAGTTAATGGTATTCCGATGATGATTTTCAAAACTTGAATGATTGTTCATGAAAGTATGAAAGAGAAGATTGTATGAGTTTTTTTTTTTTTGCAAAAAAATTATAGAGATTAATACATTTTTTGGGTCAGAATATGTTTATAGATCAATAAAAAACTTTTAGTGAAAATAGAGATTAATGTTTGTCATGATCAATTTTTATTTTACAATAAAAGAAAATTTTAACAATGCAGAGTAGTTTCCATAAATATATAAGTGAATATTCTTATACTTTTTATCATGTTCACTTTATATTTTATATTTTTCCTCACTCATACATTCATGCATATATTTATTTTTCTACAAAGTTTGGTATTTGTTAAAATAACTGATCACTCAAGATATTTTGTTTTAATTATAGATATAGTCACATTTATTTGCCTTACTTTAATATAATTTAATTTACCTTATTTTAGAGAAATAATGTAGTCATACTTTCTATATATATCAACAGTTGTAATGAAAAATTAGTTATTTCCTTTTTCCTCCACAAAAAAACTTTCCTTATATTTGATAGAAATTTAAAATAGAAAAAGCTGAGATTGAAATTTCATTATGATATTATATTAGTATATATATGGAGTTCTATTAACTTTCCTTCAATTCAATCTTTTTCCATGCTTACAAAAGAAAATTAAATTAAAGATCAAAATTAAAAAGGAAGTAGTTAACAAATGAAAGAATGGAAACAAATTTTTTTGAGAGTTTTATTTTTTTTACACAAATACAAATGATATCTGATATATTTTTTTGTATAAAATATTTTGGCATTAAAATCAAAGGAACTATTAAGAGGGTACTTTCCATTACGACAATATAAGTCAATATTCTTGTTATTTTGATCATGATTTACATTTTTTATATCACATTTATTCTCTCATTAAATTTTTAAAAATATTAGATATTTATTAACATGATAACTTATCCATGACTCTTGTTTATTATTAATTATGAGAATAACTATGATTTCTTTCTTAATTTAAACTATTAAATTACATAATTAAATTTGGCGTAGTTAAGGAAATTAGTAAGGATAAATAGGGAATCATAATTCATATGAAGTGTTTCATTTGTAATCAAATAATTATTTCCTTCTGTCACCTAAAAAGATTTTCTAGGATGATGGAGTTTTGAAAATATGACTCTTGGAATTCCATTAGTTATATATACTTGTATATCCAAACTTTTGAAAATATGACTCTTGGAATTCATCACGATCTTCATAATTAGACATAAAGAAATTTTAAGTGTATTTATTTTTCCTATTGTTTCATGTCGTTTGATGATTAGTTCTATGTCCTTTTAGTTCTAAAAAATGATCAAGCTCCTTATTTTTTGGTGATTAAATCATTGTCCTTTTTGTTCTAAAAAAATAATGGTGATAAATGAAAAAAAATGAGAAAACTTCCAATCTTTAGATGATTAATTATTTGTCCTTTTAGTTCTCAAAGAAGAAGGGTGGTAGTTGTGAGAGAAGAATGATGATAATTAAAAAAAAAAAGAAAGATTGACCATCTATTTATCTCAATCAATGCATAATTATGAGCATATGACATACCTTCCAACTTAAATCATTTTGATCAATTTTATCTATCTATGATTATTTTCCGTTATTTTGTGAACTAAGATGAATATATAACTATTTCAAATTAGTGTATAATTAATTATATACTTTTTCACTTATAGGAATTACATAAAGTAATGTTAAAATATTTTCTTAAAGCATCCAAATGCATTCAAGATTCAAGTTTTATCAAAATCCTAATCTTTTCTTCGTTCTTGTTAGGATATATATTTGTAGAAAACACATGAGAACTTTTAGTTATTACTTTGCTATATAATATTTCTTCCAATAATTCTCTCTTATTGATAATATTATAATGGTGTGGATTCTTTTTTCCCAATATTGATCATGGTGTGTTCAAAGGCATGGTAATCATATTGAGTTTTTTTTTTCATCATGATTCGTCTTATTGATATTTTGAAGTCTATATATATGGTATTATAGTCATGTGAACATCATTGATCAATTAGTACATTATTCATAATCAATCTTAAATCATATATATATAACACTAAATTTAAGCAAACAACATTAAACAAATAAGGTGGAATTGGTGCAAAACAACAAGTTTATGCACACTTTCTCATATTTAGTTAGATTGAAATATTGTCTTAGCTCATATCGACTTGGACCTAAATGAATTGTTGGATTTGATCTAATAATTCCACATTGATCGAATTAATTATTACTTCGACAGGGTGCAATAAATTTCACTAATCAAGATTTATATGTTTTTTGCGATATTTAAAATTAATTACTATTCTTTAAACAAGAATAAGTTTTTTTTCCAAGTTTTAATTAAAATATTGAGTTATTTTCATTTTCCTCATATGACTATCGTGAAATTTCAGAATCTTTAAATTGTAAAATTATAGAAGTAGGTTTATTTTTTTTTATTGATCAATTTTATTCAATCATTTAATTTTAAATTTATTCAAATTATTTTAATTTATTATATTATCAATTATCCTCCTCTTCTTTTTTCTCTCTTTCTCTCTCTCTTCCCTCTCTCTCCTCTCCACGAGCTCCTGTTGACGCTCATGAAGAGGAGAGAGATGAAGAGGAGAGAGAGAGAAAGAGAGAGGAGAGAGGGTGAAGTAATTTTGTTATTTAGGAGGACAAAATTATAATTTAATAAATTAAAATAATTTGAATAAATTCAAAACTAGAAGATTGAATAAAATTGGTCAATAAAAAAAATTTTAAATCTACTTTGGTCTGTTCTTATAATTAAGGGATTGATCTAAAATTTCACGATAGTTTAAGAAAAGAAAATGAAAACAACCCTAAAATATTTTTCAAAAATATGAAGTATTTTAGTTTCACACAATTTAATTTTTGAATACCTTTAAAGTTTAAACCAAATTGAATCAATCTAATTTAAAAGAAATGTTGGGATCTTTTATATCGAATTTTTTTTAGTTCGAAAAGTCTAAAAATATATTGAATAATTGATAACCAAATTTTGGGAATAATTAAAGTTCAATTCAATATGAGATGCATACCAACTTGATTGAGATTGAATTATTCATAGATCCAAATGCTCTTACTCATGTCAATCTTTGTTCAATTAACACATAAAAATTTTATTTGAGCTATCAAATGTAATAAAAATATTAATACATTAGTCTTAATGTAAATTCAAGTTATCTTTTATACATATTAAAATATCATATAAATCGCGTATAGTGCGATAATGTTTCCTAGTTTAACAATAAACGGAAGAAAATTTCATCAATCAATCAATCAACTCAACCATATAAAACACGCCCACCATTACTTTCTTTGTGGGCGTGTTAGGGGATTGAAAGTGGAACAGTTATTCTGCAGTGATATGTTAAAGAATGAAGGATTGGCACAAAAGTATATCCTGCTATTATTATTGTCATAAGAGTGACCTGATTCATCCAGGGCGAGAATAATTCAGAAAACAAGTTGAAGGGAGAGAAACAAATTAACTTGCTTCAGAAAAACCAAGCATACACAAATTTATGCCTTCAGCTGTGGGGAAGGGTCAGACTTTGGGAGCGACTCCTGCGAGACGGCTTCTAATGTCTTGAAGAACTCTTCAGGAAGTTCGACGGGCCGGTGCTGGGGAACATGTTTGGGTATTGGGGTGTCATCTTCAATGACCTCACATTCATAGTCCTCAGGGACGCCCCAGGGATCCCACTCTGCAGTTTCATAAACAGAATCAAAAGCATCAACTGAAATGAGTAATTAAGATGGCCAAATGAATAGCGTAAACCATACAGTCGAATGCGCTATTACAGATTTGGCAGTGTAAAATTACTTCAGCAAGAATCTTTATGTTAAACAGTCAAAAGTGACTGAGAATGCATAAAAAGTTAGCGAATATCTTGGCTTGCTTCCTTAGTAATCCAACACCACAAAAGTGTCATGTAAATAAGAGATCATATCCATGCTAGATAAGAAAGTTCTAATGAACTCATAGCCCTCTCTCCTATGCAAAGATTAGCGAAAAAAGGTGATCACAATCATCTGAAAGGCACTCATATGATTTCACGAGAAAATATTGGGAGCTTGACCAATATGGTTATTAACATAGAATTGTAACACATCAGTTCAATGGAAAAACATTCAGGCAAAAGATGAGAAATTTATTGCCTGCATTACAAATGTTTGACCATTCATTATTACAAAAAGTGGGTCATCCGTGTCAAACGTTTCATATTCAAGAATCAGAAAATAAAAAATTCTACATGTACATCCAGAAAAGTATTGTCAGCATTGTTCAAGAGTAACTAAATTTACTCAAAACCCTCAAGGTCCATTGATGTCTCCAACTAATGGAAGGAGCTACTTGAAATAAATAAGATAAAGCAGAAAGATGCTCTAGTGCATAAAAAAATATATATAGGAAATAAAAGTAATAAAAAACTATGAGTGTGCAATAATATCTACATATCTGCTCCGGCAGGACTTGGCAACACAAAACGTGCTCCGACATGGTCGTTTCGGTACAAAAAAGTACACTTTTATATTTATCGTAGAAAATACTAAAACTAACGGAATATTAGAAATTAGATATATATGGAAAGACAAAATATAAAATAACAGAGGCATATGTTTTTTACTGATAATAATTAAATTCAATGTTAGTTTCTTATATTTTATCAATGACTTTGAATGTCCGAAGGAAGATGGAATAATTTTTCAACTTAATTTTGATAATTCAAAAAATAAAAAAGACACTTACTTGCACAAAAAAATTATATATAATCACTTGTTTGCAGCTTTAGATCCTCGGATTAAAAGACTGTGATCGTTTTATTAACTAACAAGAGAGTATTTATTTGTGCATTTTTTTATTATTTTAACTATCATTTGTTTTTTTATAAAAAATATCTTAATGACATTTTCCTTTTCAAGAAATTGTCCACCTAATATGAAGAATTTGAGATAAATAAATAAAATTGTTGCTAGAAATTATGTCCACCTAAACACATAAACTTGTTTTGTCTTAGTCAAATTTTGTATAACTACATCAAGTTTTTTGTTCAAATGTAGTAATCTTGACCCATTTCTAAATTCGAAACCCCATGTTCAAATGGAAGCAACGATTTCAGTCCATTTTCATTTAGCACACCCAGCACTCCAGAGAATTTAATTGCACGACCAAATTTCCTTCCAAATCATAAATGCAGCTCCAACTGCTTAACAGGCTAGGTACCTTCCAACACAGTATCCCAAACCAAAAATTGATTGCAATCTTTCAGAAGTAAATAAAATATTTTTTTAGAATATAAAATAAAAAAATTTTAGTTTTTCACAATTGTGACCTTCCCTTTCCCCGCCATTCATTTTCTAGAGGGACATGTAACAAAAGGTAACCTAAATCCCGCCAACTAACCTCAGTTTCCTTTGTATCTATCACCAGTATGTTTCTGTCAGTGACAGCAACCTTAGTTTCATTTGTATCTACTACCAGTATGTGTCTCCTCTTAATGGCCTTATCCATCTAGCCTCACCACATGCATAAACATTTGAAATTGACACTCCAAAGTCATATATACAGGAGTAATTCATGCAAGAAGACAAGGCAAATCCAAAAGTTTGGCACTGCATAAATAACTGAAACAAATGTTCAACAAAAGGCAAATGGTTCTTTAAACCAGTTTTCGTGACATGCTAATCTTCTAGCTTCAGACACATGCTATCTGGCTATCCCCATGTTGCTCTCACCATACTTCTAAGCTTCAGTCCTAGGCTATGTTTGTTTTAATAAAAGTATTTTATCAGAAAATAATTTCATCATTTTCTATTGTTTGCTAATTCAAAAATGGTTGTTCAACAAGAAAATAATTTCCGGCTGCCCAGAAATGAAAGCTAAACTTTGAGGAAATGACTTACTTTTTTCAAATTGAGAATTCATTTTCCTCTCATAAAGCCATGACAATTTTCTTGATATCTTCAAGACATTTATCAAACATATGAAAATAAATTACTTTCCTTAAATTCACTTTTCTAAGAACTCATTCTTTACAAGTTTATTTTCATCCAAACAAACAGAGCCTTAGCTGAGAATTAGGTGATAGAAACCAGATTTAAGTCACACATCATCTTAAAAAGGTGACACATAATGCTTATTATTTATCCGAAGTGAAATTGTATATCTCCGGAAAAAAAAACTGAAATACAGTTTGCCCATCTACTACTTAAAAAGTGATGCCTTGGTTTTCTACTTCAGTAACTAGAAAATATAGCAACCTGAACCTCCATCTTGTTGTGCACAGTGAGCATATCAATGACAACATATTTCTTTTAATAAGTTAGCGACAACATATTGACATGAGTGACTGCATGCCGGCCAAGGTCGATATGAATATCTTGGAAACAGTCATTGAGAAAAAACATTTCTATGGTGGAAGATTTTGATTTCAGTTGCAATGAGACATGAAATTTGGAAAGGGAATAGAAGATTAAATAAGCCCTGTTTCAGGACAGCCCCAGAAAAGAAAATTAGAGGGCAAGCGAAAGTTTGCATTACAAAACTTAAAAGCACATAATAAAAAACACTAAATATAAGAATTTTCCTAAAATAATATATCAATATAGTAAAACTTAGATATTAATTCATCTGACTTTATATTTAAATATAGGGGTGTGGGTTGTGGGGACATGTTTATTTAAATGCTTCAGTTTACTACGGCAAATGCTTCTCGTGGTTGTTTCAGTTTGTTATGTCAAATGCTTCTCTGCGTACAATATATTGATCAAACAAGAATGCTAAAGAGCACCATGTCATTTCAAACTTGACATCAGATTGTGAAATAGAAAAAAGTTATGGGAATATAAAGGTTTCTTCAAGGGTACAAGGATGACTGGAAAAAGGTTAATCATTCATCCATGTGTATATTTGAAGACCCAAAATGTGTATAATTCATAAAGTTTAGAGTAAAATGTGACTCCAGGTTTCAAAACACTGGGATACTAACTATCGAAGCTTTCACTCTAAAGACACTACAAAGTACCCAGGAAAGGACTACTGAGGTTTTCCGTGTCCGATATGAAAAGGATGGAATAAAGTAACCTTGATCAGCCCCTAGTTGTTGATCTTGAAGCACAATAAGAGCATAACTTTATCATTCATATTGTATCACCTCCAGTTCAACCAATGGCCACCAAATTCCAATGAAGAGACCCTATCCACTACCCACAAGAGACACTCTTGAGATATGCAAATAAGAACAGAATCACTGGTTCAACATATTAAGTGAAATGAACAGGAAAGTCATGTAGAACCCCGTACTTCAAAATCCTCAAGTATTTAACTTTCCAACAGAATATCAAGTTATCAACTACTATGATAATATTTTTTTCTATCGTTGAATCCAAAAAAAGAAGTTGCCAAATAAATAGCATTGTCACAGGCTTGAAACTCAGCATTAAGGAGATTAAAAAATGTCAAATGCAAGATGAATCCAGATGGTACTTTCTGTATGGAGCAAACTTATAGCTTGTTAGTGTCAATTTAGTCTACATCTCCGTCTCAAAAATTTAGTCTACATCTTTGAATTGCTACCCACCATCTCTTCTTCTACCGTCTAAATATTATCATTCTCCAGGTTTAATTGACAACAAAGCTGTAACAACTCCAGTACACGATAAGATAATTATCGATGTGTGGCCTTTTTAAGGGTAAAAGGATGTCTATAAAGGGCCAAGGTTCTTAAACTCGCGAATTAAAGTCGTAAACTCAGACGATTTCAAGCCTTTAGAGCACAAAACCGAGTGAACTCGGCTCAAAATTATTGTGTAATAAACTCGGTAGACACGCGAGTAGACTCAGTAGAAGCATGTAAACTCGGGTGCACTCATTTGTAGACTCAGCGACTGCTGAAGTTAAGTACTTAAATGAAGTTTGAGAGTATAAGTACAAATAAAATATGTATAGAAACAAGGAAAGATTATATTTTAAGGTTTGGGTGAAGGCCTCTAACACATTTAATTCCTCTCTCCTCTACGATTTAAAGTCTTTGGACTTCGCAATCGAGTCGTCTCAATCTTCCAAGCCAATCAGTGGGGCATCTCAAACTAAGCCATTTGGGACTTTGAGGCATCTCACGCCCAGGACTCAAGCAACTCGAATGATCATGTGCACTGGCATTTCAAGGCATCTCAAAACATTAGGCCGAGTGTTGCGGTCAAGCAAGATATCTTCATGCAAAAAAGGAGGCGGCAAGCAACAAGATCCAGACCAGTTGACCTTTCGAGTTCTGAACCTTTCCTCTCAAACGCTCGGTCTATTTTATATGTTTTCTCTCTCTAATTAATGATTATGCAAAATGCACTTATGCTTTGATGATTTCTTTTTCAATCTATATTTTTTCAATGTATTACCTCTGTTTAAGTCATTGACTACTCAATTAACTCTGATTGTTCTAAATTAGGAAATCTTCAAAGTTTTAAAAAGCTTTACAATGATGTATGTAAAAGATTTATGATTAAAATTATTTAGGGTATAATATTTTTATATTTTTTAACTTTGTACATAAACTCTACGAGTTTACATCTCGAGTTTAATTAATGATTATGCAAAATGCACTTATGCTTTGATGATTTCTTCAATCTATATTTTCTCAATGTATTACCTCTGCTTGAGTCATTGACTACTCAATTAACTCTGATTGTTCTAAATTAGGAAATCTTCAAAGTTTTAAAAAAGCTTTACAATGATGTATGAAAAAGATTTATGATTAAAATTCTTTAGGGTTTTTTATATTTTTTAACTTTGTACATAAACTCTACGAGTTTACATCTCGAGTGTACCAAACATAAAACAAGTCTATGTAAACTCTCAAGTTTGAAAACCTTGGAAAGGGCTAGTCATCAATATATCAATGTGTGGCTTGAAGATCATTAAATTAGTGAATGATAACAACTTACATGAGAGAGAACTAATTTATGCATGATTATTATCCTCAATATTGCTTAAAGAGTCCAAATGTATCATTCCTTCAAAGAGTAGTTAACAGGAAACATAAAAATGTTTCTGCAAACAAGGAGATTTTAGGAGATAGAAAGTTTCTCATTATGTAATATTATCAGAAGTGAAGCTCTCTTCCAATAAACCTTAAATGCAATTCAAATTGAACACCAAGGTTCCAAGACATCAAAATCAAACATTTGTCATATCAGCCAACCCTTGTCCAATGTTAATGGTAATTTTGTTTGATTAATATGCAATTCTCCACTAGGAAAAAAATCATCTTTTACCCAGAAAATCTACCCAAAAGTTTTGGCTATTGAACTTATAAACACGAGGAGACATAAAGCAAGAAGGACACATCTTTACAAGGGAAAAGTTTCATCCATGCACCAGTGTTACAACTCTAAAGAACAAAATAATCCCAAACCACATAAGGGGAAGCAAACGGGATCTCAACAAGAAGAATAGGCATCATCCAAAAAGCCACTCAAATCCTCAATAAAATTCCCATCTTCATCCTAAAAGAAAATTTTTGCACTCAAATTTGCATCTTTTCTTAAATCATCGAGGGAAGAAACAATATTCAAATTTACCATCTTAAAATTCCCATTTTTATTACATTTGCCTTCAACCCAGTAAAGAAAATGAGCAAAAATCCCTCAAAGCCATCAATCGAGCACCGCATCGCACGAGATTGCATAAAAACTTAAGAGTTATTTAGTGACAAGAGAAGAAAAAAAAAAGAGTATTTAGGAAACATATATACCGATCATCTTCCCGATAAGAGTGAGCTCATCACGAGCCTCCTCGATTAGCTCCTCTACCTGTCCGCATCCAAGGCGCTTCTCGATGGCCTCCCAGTCCTCCTCCTCCCGGCAGACCTGGAGGCGGTGGCTCGTGAAGCTCTCGACGGCCTTGCGGTAGCCCTCGTCCTCAGGGACGGCCTTGATCTCCTTGAGGGTGCGCGTGTAGAGGTCGATCAGCACCTCCCGCGCGTTGGGCACTACCTCGAGCCCCACGATGCCCGTGGTCTCCTTCATCCTCGCCATCGCCACCAACCCCCTCCCCCCATTCAGTATCCTCCTCAGGAACATCCTCGTCGCCTCTTCGCCCGTCCACTGCCGCAGCCGCCGCCGCCGCCGCCGCCGCCGCCGCCGAGAGATCCGATTGCTACTGGCTTCCTCACGACCTCTCGAGTTCCTTTTTTTTATCGACGACGAGTCCAAAAGCGAGCGAGGAGAAAGAACAGGGGATATGACGGCAGACGGATCTGTGATGGCGTATGAGCGGTCCGATATTGATCTAATGGTGTACATTGGATTGATAGTTATCAGGACTTCGCCTCTTCTAGTGGGCCGATTTAGCCCAAAATTCTATATATAGAGCCCAAAAATAATGTTAAAAACTTTTGTATTTGTTAAAATAAAGCATATTTTTCTTAGCCCAAAAATTCAATATATAGAGAGCCCAAAAAATATATTAAAAACTTTTGTATTTATTAAAATAAAGCATATGTTTTTGACTAATTCAATATTTCGAACACGCACAATAAATTAATTATACATTAATTAAACTGAAGACTCCGAAGGAGCTAGCCATCTATGTCAATCAACTTGATAAATGCCACTCTAACGATGAATCACAAGGTTGAGTTGAGAACAAAAATCAACTTTAGATGATGTCAAGAGAATTCATCCACATTTGTTGGGGTTGAATAGTTCATTCATATTTGTCATTTTAATAAAAAAAAGACATCTACATCGGATGCAAGAGGCATGTTGCTTATCTTTGTGAAAGCACTTAACGTAAAAATATAAAGCCTCCGAATGCAAAATATGAATTATTATGCCCATTTTAAAGGATAGAACACTAGAAGCAGGATGGTTCATAAAATTCATCCAAGTATACTTCCCTGGTCAACTTGTCCTAGCCATACAATAAAATCCATTCACGAGGACCCTTAACAGGAAGGATAATAAAGGCCAGCAGCAGAGAGAGCTACACACATGGTACCTCTTCAACAATCATACAAAATGTAGCATTCTTACATAATTGTCTAGAGCTAATATTTTGGATTGTTAGAAATTCTATACTCAGCCGTTTGCACTTGGAGAAACCTGACGAAAGCTGTTCATCATCAGAAAGCAAAGTGAGCGACTTCTTCATCTTCGCCTTCGTCTTCATCCTCTTCCTCCGAGAACCTCCGTATTTCTTCCATTTCTTCTTCTTCCTCTTCTTCAAAATCCTCATCCATTATGGTTCTTGCAGGTGCCTTATCCTTTAAACCAGTACTAAGCACAACTGTCTCTCCTTTGGATTTTTCCATGTCTCGGCGCAGTTTCTCCATGTTTTCCTTTCTGCGCTCTGCCTCCATGCGTTCTTTGTCAGCCCGTCTCTTGTCAAGATCAGCTCTGCATCGGCATTAAAAGAATACTATATTAGGAAGATCCAATATTGCAAAGATCTGCATTGTAAACATATAAAACGAATGGTATATACTTGTAAGTCTCCATGTATTCTGTGACACTTGCTTCAATGGCTGTAAAAAAATTGTCCATCCCAACACCAGAAACTGCTGAAACTCCAACGGAACGCATATTCTTGTAGAACTCATCGAGTGCCAGAGACAGACTTCTTGATAACGTTGATGTATATGAAGAATCAGTATCTAGTGCTGCCTGAAATGCTTCAAAATCTTCCATCCACTGCACATTATACAGTCATTACAAGAGGAAGGAAAGAAAACACATTCAAAGAGTTCAGAAGCGTAAAATGCATGCAATACTGGAAACAGAACATAAACAGGTTTAAGAGCTTATCGTATCGGGAGTGAACAAGGAGAAAACTAACTTCATTTCCCTTTTAGATACAATTTTCTTCCTTCATCAATTCCCCCCTGTTCACCCATCCATTCCCCTTCAAAACATCATCTTCTGTTTCAAACCCAGCTCAGTTTTTTTTTTTATTTCCTTTCTGTTCACAATTAGTGAACGACATATCATCATATACTTCAGAAAACATCTCTCTCAAAAATATATATCTCATAAAACATGATGAAGGCCAGTTTTATACCAAATACCACAGACCATAATAAACTTGAACACTAGAACAGATTCAGAATACAAGCTAGATAAATTATTCAAATGAAAAAATCCAAGCACAACTATTACAAACATGTTCCTATAAACATGCTAACATTTATATTATGTGGCAAGAAAATTATAACAAAATAAAATGCAATAAATCAGACATCTTACATAAACAGAATGATGTAGAACAAAGAAGCTCATGAACATTCTGCCCTATAGTCATTAGTCTTTAGTTTTATGGGCCTTTAGCCCATTAGTTTGGTTTAGGCCTTCTTATTAGGCTTCCTTTAATTAGGTTTTCTTTTATTAGGTTTCCATGTTATGATTATATGGGAGTTTAGAACTCTATATAAACCCCATAAGATTGTAATAGAAACACACTTGGATGAATAAAATTCTGGTTTCAGTTTAATTCTCTCTTAAGTGGATAACTTAATTAGGTTTAAGCGGATAATTTAGTTTAGCATTAGGTTAGTATACATCACAAAAGCAACGACATAGTTTTATAAGCACAAAGAATATCCTTTATCCCAGAAGCTGCTTTTATACTATATTCGATCATGCAATGAACTGGGGAACAGAAGCTGAATGACATTGAAGATCTCCCTAGAGTGGGATTCATTGTCCATTCTTTCAACTGCTATCCGGATTGACCTTTATCTCTTTGGTTTGCTCTGAGAAACTTACTCTGTTCTGAACCTACCGAACTAGACTTCTTTGAAAGGGCAAAGATAGTTGCCGTATTGTACAACCATCCAATTTTATTAATGAGCGACTATGTTACATGATGCATGAAATGAGTTGACAATGCATAGGTAAACACTCCACCCACTGTCTCACCAAACTATGCATCAAAGAACAACATTCTCGACAAAATCCAGATAAGACCAAGTGAATACATCTAGAAGCAGTTGATTAATGTACAGGCACTCAAAATTTAGGTAACCACAAAAATAGAATGGCTTATATA
>LTAE01001337.1:9255-73363 GCA_001647135.1 Pontederia paniculata | reverse complement strand
TAAGAAACAAAACTCAATTGCACTATCCACAGTGAAGCTGAATATATAGTTGTTGGAAGTTGTTGTGCTCAACTGTTGTGGATGAAACAACAACTCCTAGATTATGACATAACAGTTGAAACTATGTCATTAAAGTGTCATAATACCAGTGCAATAGAAATGACCAAGAAGCTCGTGCAACACTCAAGAACTAAACACATTGACTTAAGGTATCATTTCATTAGAGAACATGTATCACTCAAAACCATCTCTATAGAACATGTCCCAACTAAGAGACAGTTAGCTGACATATTCACAAAAACCCTTGGGAGGAGATTGGTTTAATATGTTAAAGAGAGAAATTGAAATGCTGGACTTAGAAACTTAACAAACAACTTAACTTTAATAAAGTTGTAAATTGACTGTGTTACACAACACATACATGAAAATTTTTTATTTTCTCCTAGATATCTATCCTAAATAAAGAACCTTGAGTAGTAAATGATAAGGTGATTAAGTATTAGGTTAACTTCGAATGTTCACTCCCCGCATTTCGGGCGTCTGAAACACATTGTTGATATCTAGTGATCCCAACCAGTGGACGCCCACTGAAATTCTCTGGGTGTTCCTCATAAACTATCAAAATATAGTATCCCATGCAACGGACGCCCATTGAAAACCTTCGGACGACCAATCCCAAAGATCGGTCGATCATTGTACAAACCTAGGGAGTCCTATGTGTTGAACGTCTTACCATGCTAAAGATTTTGAACGTCTGTTGTCCTCAATTCGACTTACTTCGGACGACTGAAATTGGTTCATGATTTTGTATCAATGCAAGCAAAGGTCGTCCACTGAAATCATAGGACGATCATTACGATCATGACATAACATTCTACTCTACTTCGGTCGACCTATCATTTATCGTGGGCGACCAATGTTTCAAACACTATATAAATAATGGGTCACCCCTAATCGTCATCATATTTGGAAAATACTCAAAGGATGACCTTTCTGTTCTTCGTGTTCCTCCATCGTCTTCCCTCCGAGTGTTGTTCAAATCTTCTACAATCTCTAGCAATCTCCAAGCAATCAAGACCTTCACAGACAAAGATTCAAACACTTAGGTAAACCTAAAACATCACATCTATACTTTGTGAAGTTTCAAATTCTAGGTTTTACCATCTAAATCCTGACTATGTTCAAAATCTATTGTGAATGTTATTCTTTCCTTACAGAATCAAATCACTTCGCTTTTTCTTCACTACTCTTTCCTTTCATCTTGAAATCTTGTGTTCTTCCTCGCCTACTAGAGTCATATTGCACATTAAGTCAGTCGCTAAGAAATGAAGATTAGTAAAAAGAGCACAAACAAACGAACAAGTAAATGAACCATCCTCCTCCATTCCACAAGAACCAGTTGACACAGTCGAACCTCCTTTCAATGAAAACCAAACCACAGAAAACCCCCCTTCAACTGATCGTGATTTTAGTTCTTGGTGCTACATTAGTGAGAAAGTTCAAAATCAATACTTAATTACTACGATGAACATCATCTAATTGAACCATACCACTCCATTGACTGGGAAAGTCTTCAACTCCCTGGTCTAAAAGAAACATTTGAACAATGTGACTTGATTAAATTTCTTGATCTTGATCAGTCAGTCCATCTCCATGTTGTAAAATATTTTTATGCAAACCTCACCTATGATAACACTTATCAAGAAGTTAAAATATATCTGCATGGCAAACACTTCACCATGACAAAATCCAAGTTGAATGAATTTCTTAACACTCCCGGGTTCCCACATTTAAAACTTGCTCCAATGCATTGGCCTCACACCACTTACACTAAGAATCAAGCTACACTAGCTGTGAGTGGAGGAAAGGTCGATACTTTTGTCCAAGGAACCTTCCACAAATACCTCTCTCATGTCATGAAAGTTGTCCATCACATAATCACTCATGTTATACTTCCTAGAGTTGGTCACTACACAGTAGTAAATCTTCTTGATTAGCTGTCCTTGCACATCTTGTTGATCCTGCAGCTCCTAGAATTTTCCTAGGAAATCTTCCTGTATCAGCTAATCAAAACCAAAGAGAAGGTACACTCTAAATGGACCAAGGGTGCTCGTCTATACTTTGGAAACCTCATCACTTTCATGGTTCGCAAAACCCTTAAATTAAGGTTTGCTGCTAACGAAGAAGTCCTTCGCCCCACCAAAAATGACAAGATCTCTTTCACTAACCTAACCAGAAAGGGACTCACCAAGGACATTCCCCAAACCACTGAATTCCCATCTATCTTTGAGTATTAGGATACTATGTGTCAGCCATCTAAAACTCCAAGAGATCTCTCAACAGCTGAAAACCCTGAAACTCCTCTGCAACCCTCTCAGCCACTTAGGACTCCCACCATTGCAGCCGGCACTTCCACATTCTCCACCACTTGGCCTCCAAGTAGAGCAGATTGGACTACCTTGTGCGCTAAAGTAGACATCATGTCAATTCAGCTAAGCACCATGTCCACCCAACTGACTCAAGCTCTGGAGCTACTAAAGAAAATTGAAGAAGAGCAGTTCGAGACTACTGAAGTCAATAAAGATATTTTTGTTCTTCATAATCAAGCCTCTCGGAATTGGGAGGTTATGGAAGAATTTATGAAGGCAACAGAGTATGATCCCTATCCTGAATCCCCTTTTGATAATTACAAAGGGGGAGAGAACAATCAGCGGAGTGAACCTGCACCCACAGAAGAGGAGAGACTTGAACCCATTGTAGAAGAGGTTCAAGAGGAGGGAAATAAGGAGGTCTTTGAAGGAGAAGCTAAGGGTGATGAACAAAGAGATGAAGAAGAAGCTAAGGGTCATGAAGATCAGAGAGATCATGATAAAGATAATGGAACTGATCTGCAAATTCAAAGGGAAGCTGATGCATGGGAGGAAGATATTGATCTTCAAAGTGGAGGAGTTGATCAAGGAAGAAACTCTCCACAAGAGGAAGAAGTTGTCCAAGCAAACATTGAGATGCAAGATGGACAAGTCACTACTGAAGAGGCAGCTGAAAGAACTGGCATAGAGGACGAATTTCAAGAGCTATTTGTTGAACATGAAAATGAAATCAGCATTTTGTTGACAGATGTAGTCAACAAAATTTTAGAGGAAACAACAAATGCTACTAAATACATAGCTAAAATTTCAACACATTCCTCCTCTGAAAAGAAGTTTGGAAAAAGCTTCAAGAGGAAGAAGGATAAGGACCAAGAGAAATAGATAGATAGGCTTGTGTATGCAAACTAATTTTTGTGTTGTAGTCAAATTATGTGTATGAAAACACTTTGAGTCTGAATGACTGTAATGTATGATATTTTCTATTTTTCAGAAATGAAATGAGCATGTTTTTGTATCTGTTCTTGTAAGAAAATTTCTGAATTATGTCTTTCGGTAATATGTGCTAGAATAAATTGCAAAACGAATTCAGGTTTACATGTCTTAAATGTATGCATGTGTTGAGGGCGGAGAATTATTTGAAAATAAGAGATATATGATTAAGGGGGGAGCCTTTCTGGTTAGTTGAATTTTTGTATGATTTTTTCTATTTTAAAACTAACCCTAAGTCAACTCCTCATAAATTTGTAATCATAAAAAAAGAGAGATTGTTGAATCTAGTATCCCGAGATTATTTTGATGATAACAAATTTGTGAGGAAGCTTAGTTTGTACTAATAACTTTCTGAATTGAGCTATGAAAGACATGATTTTTATATTCAGTCAGTGATAGGCCGACCGAAGTTGAAGAACGGATGACCTATGCACAGAGAAGATGTAAAGGAAAAATTCTAAGTGTGGAGCGGTCGTCCAAAGGATGTGAAATGGTCGACCGATGTGAAGAACAAAGACTGAAGAAATGGAGTTAAGTATTGAGCGGTCGACCGAGGATGAATGATGGACGACCGAAGATGAAGTCGAACAAGAAGGTTGCTCGGTGAAGATAAGTGGGTGATTGAAGGTCCGAAGTCAACAATACATAGGTTGAAGAACGGACTCTAAGGTGAAGAGGATGCCTGATGAAGAAGATAAGTCATGTTGTTGCGGCTAAGGAAAGAGAGGTCATCCGAAGTTGAACAACCGACGATCGAAGAACTCTAGATGAAAAGAGAGGTCGTCCGAAAGCTTTGGAGATAAAGTTGTGGATGACTGAGAGAGCATTAGAGTTGAGGTGAAGGAATGAAAGGTAGTCTGAAGTTGAAGAGCAGACAACCGAAAGACTCCAGACGAAAAGAAAGGTCGTCTGAGAGATTTGGCGTTAAAATAGTGGACGACAGAAAGAATTCTGAACTGAGGTGAAGAAATGAAAGGACGTCCGAAGGATTAGCAGACGACCGACGTAAATGACTTGAAGACAGTGAACGTCCGAGAGCTTATGAGTTAGAGCAGTGGATGACCAGTGAACCTAACAGAAGAATGAAAGGACGTCCAAAGAATTTGACTGTTGTTAGAGGACGTCCAAAGAATGTCAGAAGAAATCTACGGACGCCCGAGGATCTCAGTGAGGAATGAGCGGACGTCCGAAGTACTAAGTAAGGAAAGAAGCAGACGTTCGAGGAACTTAGTGAGGATTGAGCGGACGGCCGAAGTACACAGTCAAGAGACAAAGGACGTCCGAAGGATTCAGGAAGAATCAGCGAACGACCAGTGAAGGTTTGAGGAACGAAGTACAAGTCAAGATCGGAAGACCGAAGGATTGACGTGCAATCAACGGACGAACGAAGGAGCTTGACAAGAGACTTCAACTGAAGTAAAGGTCGATCGAAGGATTGGTGTGCAATCAGCGGACGACCAGAGAAGAGTTGAAGAATTAAGCACAAGTCAAGATCGGACGACCGAAGGATTGGCATGGAATCAGCGGGCGACCGAAGGAGCTTGACGAAGGAACAAAGGCTAAAGCTCAGAACTGCGGACGTCCGAAGGTGGATGGTGGACGACCGGAGCACCAGATGGCAGTTCAATATATGACTTCACCAAAACAGCGATCGACCGAAGCAGAGGAAGCGAATGATCGAGGGGTAGGTGAAGAGTACTGTACTTGCATTAACGGCTAGCTTTTTTAGAGAAATATTAGGTCGTTTGTGCAAGAGTATAAATTATAATCCCAAGAGTCTGGGAAGTAATTGGCAAACTTATGTAGAGAACTTGAGAGCTTGCATGAATAGCCTTAATTCCTCCTTCTGAGTATTCGAGTGACGAATCCAGAATAGAAGAAAGTAAAGTGTGTGTTCAAGAGTGAACATTTGTAAGAGGTTGTCTCCTTGTCCTCGAGAGAAAGAAATGAGAAGAAGTTGTAAGGGAGCCTTCGCTCTTGAAGGAGTTTAGTGATCTCCAGAGGTCTCGAGCTCAAGAAGACCGAAGCGGGGACGTAGGCCAGAAGTTCGGCCGAACCTCGTCAACAAGCCTTCGTGTGTTTGTTTGTTTTTCTTCTTCCTTGCATTTGCATTTGCATTTGTGTGCTTCTGCTAAGATAACTAGTTTAGATTGACGAAAATTTTTAATACACCAATTCATCCCCCCCCCCCTTCTTGATGCCATCTAGATCCTACACTATCTAGAGCTTATAACCATTAATTTTCTTTTTTCTTGAAGTTCAAGAGGCACTACTTGTATGGAGAAAAGTTTGATATCTTCACCGGTCACAAGAGCCTAAAAAATGTCTTTTCAAAGAGTGACCTAAACATAAGACAATTTAAATATTGAATTTTTAAAGGATTATGAATCTATCATTTATTGTCATTCTAATAATGCAAATTTTGGTGTGATGCTCTTAGCAAAAAATGGGAAGGTAGGCTTGCATGATAAATTGTAAGACGAT
This sequence comes from Pontederia paniculata, assembly GCA_001647135.1. NCBI lineage: Eukaryota > Viridiplantae > Streptophyta > Magnoliopsida > Commelinales > Pontederiaceae > Pontederia > Pontederia paniculata. The sequence continues at coordinate 67,520 of LTAE01001337.1, read as the reverse complement.
GGGACATTGTGGGAAGTATTTTCCAATGAAATTCATAGCCCACCAAAAGAGGATCAATACTAATAACACACCTAAAGATCTAATTGAATTTGACGAATATAATTCTAAAGGTGCATCAAAAAATGTAGAGGACAATCACATGGTAAACTTATGCCAAAAGAAAATTATAGGATTCAAGATTTTGCAAGATAATAAAATCAAATTTAAAGGATGGATTTGGGTTCCCAACCACAAGAGTTGCTGAGATAAATCATCGATGAGCATCATAACTCGGAGTTCGTCATCCATTTAGGCAACATAAAATATACAAAGTCTTGCAGCGAAGTTTTTGATGGAGTGATATGAAGAGAGAAGTAGCAACTCAATGTATCCAAATGCAGAGCGTGCCATTAGGTGAAAGTATAACATCAAAAGACTATACGAGTTTCTCCAAACTCTTGCCATTTTTGAATCAAAGTGAGACCACATTACATTGGATTTTATCACAATCTACCATGAACCAAGAGTGGACATGATGACGGTGATGGACAAGTTAACAAGAGTAAAAAAAATTTCACCTATGAAGATAAAACAATAAATAGAAATTTCTCATGGAATTGTGTGTCAAGGAGATCATCAACTTCATGGCGACTAAGTCTACATCATATTAGATAAGGATCTTCATTTTACATCGAGATTCTTGAAGAGTTTACTGAAGACCTTTGGCACAAGGTTGAACTATAGCACAATTTTTCATCTTCATATCGACAGACAGTTTGAAAGAACTATAAATACTATACATGATATGTTCAAAGATTATGCACTGGACTGACAAGGTAGTTGAGATGGTCATCTACCATTGATTGAATTTGTTTACAATAATAGATATCGTGCAACTATCAATATGACATCATTTGAAGTATTGTACGGAGATCACACGTCTATGCTTTGGCCATGATGATGCGAATGTGATAAGGATGGACAAACCCAACCCCAAGGAGGTCTTTACTTATAAAAATATCCATTATAGATTATTAAGTACAAAAAATGACAATTGAGGAATATGGTGGTACCTATGATCAAGGTGACATGAACTCATCAACGTGAAAGTGAATCCATTTAGTGGTCGTTTGATATGGGAATTAGAACCATAAGAACAAGACAGAGATGTTATAGTGGGAGGAACAAGAGTGAGATATTCTCGTGATATTCTGATGGTGTGTTTGATTAATTTTTTTATTATTCCAATGAATAAAACTAAATAGTGTTTGGTTGAAACGAAAACAAAAAAATAATAAATTAATATTTTTAATTTTATATTTAATTTAAAAATATTATGAGTGCATTTAAATTATTAATTCTATTAACAAAAAAATAAATAATCATAATATAATTATATTTATTGAGTTAAATAACTTAAAATAATGACAAAAATATTTGTACTACAATCAATTTAATTATATATATCAATATTTTCTAATAACATAAATTATTCTTTATTTTAAAGAATATCATATAATAAATAATTATGATATTATAGTAATTAAATAATACTTGCAAAGACTAGTTAAATATTTCTTGATATTCTATTTTTAATAATATATTTATTATGCAATCATTAATTAACATTTAAAGTGTTGATATTAAAATATTTCTAATATTATAATCTTTTATTATTTATATATAACATTATATTTTTGGATAAAATTTAATAAATGCTTCATGTATGTTTAAATAATTTAGTAAAGTAAATTAAAAAAAATGAAAGAATAATCCAAGTGTTCCTGCTAATAGCAGGAATACTTTGTTCTTATATGAAGAACAAATATATGTGGTTTTGCATTTTCCAACACGATTTTAAAAATGAGTAAGATCACTTTGTTCTTTAGGTGTTGGTTAAATGGAGACTTGTTCTCTCCTTCTTCTTGTACCAAATTCCCCCTTAGGAACTCGATGATCAAATGTGTAAAGAGTTCACTTTAGTCATAAATTTGAAGATAATTCTTGTAATAAGTTATAATGTAATGCTTTGTATCGTCCAAAAAAAGAAGAGATACAAAAAGACAATTAAGAAAAAAAAGAGATGAAGAAAAGATAAAAGGATAAAATAAAAAAGAGGGGAAAAAGGAAACGAGGCTGAGGTGATTATGTTGTCATCTCTCTCTCTCTCTCTCTCTCTCTCTCTCTCTCTCTCTCTCACTCACTCACTCACACACACACTAAGGTAAACTAGATTTTTTTCCTTATTTCTTTTGCTTCACACTGGGAAACAAAGGGGCACAACATTGATGAAGAATGTGAAAAAAATAGAGGATAATCAAAAAGTATGTAGGGAGACCCTTAGGGCTTATAACAGATTTGATTTAGATATTTCAGAACTTAGAGTTAATGATGTATATGTACTGAAGTTTAAGATACAAATTTTCCCAAGGAAGTTGTATATTTTTTCTGGACCTTGTATAGACCTAAAAGCCATAACGTTGACAGCAATTGTTGCCATAGCGGTAGACCGACACAAATTGCATCACCGCATATGTAGGTTGTGTTGATCCAAAGAAAGAATTAGATAGAGCCATAATGCGAGTCGTGCCATCCTGAACGTAGATTTTGTATACTTGACAAGTCAAGTCAGTGTCGGTGGTGTTCTATTGAACTTGGGACACGTCGAATCTAGGAAGAAACAACAATAACCCATCATCTGAAACGGATCAAGTTCAAGCAATGTGATCCACGTTCGGTAATAGATAAACCTTAGTTATTTGAAGTGTTAATTGTGCAAACAAAATGATGTGTTGTAGCAACAAAATGGTCGTGTTTGGCAATTAATCCATGATCGTCGAAGCATGTAGAAGATGGGTCGTGTCTCACCCGACATGAAACCTATTCTATTGGGAGTATAAATGTCATGAATATTATTAAAAAGAACTCTAAGAGATAATAAAAAATTAAAATTTAAGAAGATTATATTAATCAAGATAAAAGATGAAAGTCATGAGTCATTATGTGCACTAATCGACAAAGGGAAAAAATACAAAAGTTAAATATATGGGCATCTAAAGGCAACCTAGTAACGGCCTTCACAATGTGTAATGATTAAAAATTCCACAAAAAGAAATCATTGACGAATATACATGAAAGTGCTATGATATTCTCTTAAAAGATGAAAAGATCTTCACAAGATAAAAAGATTAGAAAAAAGTTAAAAGATAACCTCTAAGAGAGAAAAAAAAATTGAAGAAATAAGAATGAAAACAAAGAAAAGAATGTTATCAAACAAATATTTGATGTACTTGATTGCACTTTATATTTTGATATATGCTTTTATGCGCAATGTCTCAAGAATATGTAAAGTTATGCGAACAAATATTTATACTGAATAAATATTTGGTATATATATATATTATTTACCATATTGAGCCTACATACTAAATATTAGTTCACTATGGGTCAAAATACTCTATATTTAGTACTACGGGTAATCACGATTAAATGATAATGATGATGGCAAGAAGTCGTTGATGTTCATAATGATACAAGTGTTGCACATCACAAAAACTATATTCAGTTGGGTATTTGAACAAATAGTGATGTAGCAGGTTGTGTTTGAATTTTATCATATTAAGTTTTAGTTATGTCGAATAATATGATCTTAGCACTTATTTTTAATTAAGACTTTCACATTGTTATAATTTATTTTAACTTTCACACATGTGTACAAATTATGATCACATAAGAGGTCAAATGTCAAGATGAAATGTCGAGTTACCTATCCGAAGGCTATGTGAGCAAGCCTTTTGAGCATATTTTTTTAGCGTTACACTTTATATCTTGACATTTCATATTCCATAATATTATTTATCTATTATAAGAAATTGTACATTTAACAAAAAGTGAAAGTGTAGATTAATGGACATTAAATGTAAATATTGTGGTTATGTTTTGAAATTTTATTCATCTCAATTCTCCAAAAGCAATTATCATGTGATGTTGGTTTTCATATTATAACAACTTTATCTATTAAAAATATTAATTTATTGTTTGGAATCATATTTTCTTAAAAAAAATATATTTCCAACTTTTGCTAAAACAATAATCATGAGATAATAATTTTTCATATTTCATAATATCTTTGTTTATTTTATGAAATCTCCATTCACTATGAAGTCAGAGGAGGTTAAGACTGTCCTAACATTTATTTTAACATTGAATTTTACATTCTTTAAAAACACAATATAGAATTGAACATATGGCATATTTTTGTAAATTATATTTTTGTTTTAAATTTGTATTTGTTCCAATTTTCCCAAAAAATTATCATGACATGTTGCTTTTTTATATTCGATAGTAGTTTTATCATTTTAAAAATATCCATGTAAGAAAATGAAAGGTATAAATTAATGTACAATAAATTTTAATGTTTAAATCTAGGTAAAATTATATTACATTAATCTTATTTTTGTCTAAAACTAAACACTAGTCAAAGTGTGTGCACGTGCGCATAATAGAGTCATGCTTCATGTCTACACATTTAACATTCCATAATTTTTTTTATCTATTATAAAAAAATCTGTATTTAACAAAAAGGAAAAAAGTGTTAGAATGACAGATTAAATTTAAATATTGTAGTTATGTCTTTCAAATTATATTCATTCTCTTTTTTTTTCCTAAAAGCAACTATGATGACATTGTGTTTTCCATATTTCAACAACTTCAGTTATTATATAATGCTTATTTAATGAAAAAAAGAAAAACAAAGCACATTCAATGACATTAACCTTTGATGTTTAGAAGTTATATTTTTTAAAAAAAAATCATATAACAATTTCCCACTTTTGCCAAAGCGATAATCATGTGATAATAATTTTTCATATCCATAACATATTTTTTTATTTTATGAATTCCCTGTCAAAGATTGTTAAGATAGTTCCAACATTTTTAACTTTGGATTTTACATTCTTTATCAACAAAATCTAGCATCAACAAAATGTATATTCAAAATTAATAACAAATTATATAGAACTTCAGAATAGGCGATGGAGTTTTTTGTTTCAAAAGAAAGGAGTTCATGCATTAGAACAGGAACCAGACTTGTAAGCAATTATATATTCAGTAATTAACTTAGTGATTAATTTGAATTATGCATTAGAAGTAGTGGAAATTGTGACATCTTTTATCCACATGGCACTATGGCCGTACAATATACAAAAATGTGCATCTTTTTTTTCTTTCCGCAAGGATACTTTGTAACTCTCTGCATGGCGCAGCCGATTGGTTGCCCTTAATTTTTTTCATACAGACATAACCCTATTTTTAATGTTAATGTACTAGTTAACTTGATAACCATGTGTGAAGCATTGGTACTCAATGTTTATGTGGAGCTTGTGCGGAATTGCAAGGCTTTTTGAGGGATCTAATTACTCATGATTAAGTACTAAAATATGCAATATCTTCATTACATTCCCACGAGCGTGGTTTCTTTTGATAAAACATTCAGTAAACTTCAGTTCATTTAATGATTAATAAGTAATAACAGACAGAAGTGCAATTTCCTATGATGCATAAAATAACCACGAAAGTTCAAGTGCACTGAGTTTATACATAAACTTCCATTAATTACTTCTGATCATCGGACACGAACAATGCAGATGTTCTAAAAGACATACATAATCTGCAGAATTACAATTTCCAAAGGATGCTTAACAATATTATTATTACATTAACTACCAGTCATCTGCTTCTCTGCTCAATTAGATTACCAATAACTAGTAGTGTCCCAGGATGAACTACTAGAGCCAAACAGAAGGTGTCAGAAGGATGCGTGCAAATTAATTAGACAAATAATTATTCTTGTTTTGGAACTTGGCATTTTGTCTCTCCACCAAGTTGTAAACAGTGCATGACTGCATGGGTACAGCAATCTCTGTTTTTTTACCTCTTTTCTCGTTTGTTACATTGCTAGATATCATATCACTATTTCCATCTTTGGGAGATGTGTTCCACCGTTTTGACATTTCCGTACAGTCAACACTCCACTTTTTTCCCTGTTTGTGTCAACTCTCATGTTTAATATGTCTGCTAATAGTACACAGTACACCTCCTTGGCGAGGTCAGATGGGACACTGCACTCAGGCCTTGTTTGGTCACCGGGACAAGGAGTCTTCGCAGCTGAGGGAGGGAGCCCTTTCTTTAGGCCCATCCCAGCCACATCTCTCTCTCTCTCTCTCTCTCTCTCTCTCTCTCTCCTCAAATCAGTGAATGGGGGGCAACAGGAGCAAGTGCTCAGTACACATGCGGGGGTTCAGGCGGGCTCTCTAAGCATTTATTCAGCCAAATGGATCGTGACGAGCCATGCTTTTTGTCCCCCAGCTGCTCCCCCCTTGGAATAAGAATGTAGTAGTAGTAGTCCGCACATCAAACGTTTCATTTCACTTGGATGAAAATGTGGTGGGTAAAAAAATTTTCCTCGGAATTTGAAAGTTAGTGAAGCACTTGCAGATACCACACATAATGATGGAAAGAATTTAACTTTCAATAAGAAGAAAATGTGTGGAACAAGTTGTTCGCATAAATATTACCAGGCATTTGGCAGTCATCAACTAACCCTTTTGCAAACATGTCACTTGATACTCAACCTGCAATTCGTCCAAGAGAATCACTTTCATAACTTGCAATGACGCTTCATGCTCATAAGGTAAAACTTTGATCTCAAACTTGTTTCATCGATAATAAATCAAAATATTTATATCACAATGCAGTTACAATTTTGAATAGTACCAAAACATGTGTAAAGCCAAAACTGGTTGAACACCCTTAAAGCAATGTGGATCTCTTCATGTTGTCATCCCCAAGTCAATCAAATGATATGCATACAACAGCTATACAGGAACTTCGGACACTTATTAAAGAATAAACACAAAGATGAAGCTACTCCCACAAGGGAAAAAAAGAAAGGAGGTTAGCCCCAGATGTGACACAGCAGCTTAAAGCTAGATGTCCAAACCACTTGCCAGATCCACGAGATGTGACTGCATCACGCAGGCGGCCCAAGCAGTATTAAGCTGCTACGTGCTGCTAGTAAAGTTACTCCCACTCTATAATCAAGATGCAGCAACAAAATTTAAGTCGAGAGGCCTCAGAGCTTCTTGGACTATATCTTGGACGGTTTTGTTGCGTCGGCAAACATCTGAAAGCTCTTCAATAGCATTTGTAAGAGCAGAACCATTAATTCCTGATGCAGCATCAGAAAGAGCCTTGAGAAAACTTGAGCATTCAGCTTCTGTAGCAGCATTAGGCGGGATAAGCGAAACACATTCCTTTGCCCACTCCAACACCTTGACACCATATGATCTACTAAAGGATATCAGCACATATGTAACCTGTGGAACATAAAACACGCCTCAAAAGTTCATATTTGGTCACATAAAGACACTGCAAATTCATAGTGAAAACTGAGGCATTAGCATTACCTCCTCAATCCTAGAAGATGGAAGTGCTCCAGTTAAAGCGGCAATCAAAATTCTGGTGAGAGTTGCACCACGAGGAACTATTGCACTGTTTATTATGGATTGATATTTCTCTCCGGAGGAGTGGTTGGCAAGATCAAAAACATCAGATAAAAAATCCAATATGGACTTGCAAGCATCTCTGTGAAAACCAAAATGACATAATAGAGAGTCAGTATTTGCCAAGTGTCTTTACAATGAAAATTAAATCCATCCATGGCTACACTTATGCCAATATTTAGGTCATATCTAATGTTGTTCACGATTGCAACTATTCAGGTCAGGAATGTTATCAGCTTATAGACAAACTTTATAACAAGTCGACATATAATTTTATAAGTTTCAGAACCTACATATTCATTCTTTATGTTCTAAATGCCATGAACATGTTGGAACCTCTATTCTAATAGTGATATTGAAGTTTGAATCTGAAAATAGGCAAGGTAAATATGTCTGTTTTGAGTAGGAAAAAAGATTGTCAATGATTGCTAGAGACTGAGAAGCTAAGACTGTGCAGTATGCTCTCAAGACTCAAACCCATAAAGGAATAGTCACTAGATGCAGCTCTCAAACGATAGACATAAAACTGTGATTTCATGAATCCAGTGATAGCAAGCACAGCTAGTATTTAGACTTTTTCTTCTATTGAATAATGAAGGCAACTGGAATCTGGATATTATCATTGGATCAACTAATCCCATGAGCATTGTGAAACCTATCTTTTCATGTGCAATTTTAATTGTGTCATCTACATATCATAAAATGAGGAATCTTAGATTTCTAACGAACAACTTTGAGTTTTACATATTAAAATGATCCCCAATTTTCACCCTCCTGACTCAACTTTCTTGTTATAGCTAAATCTTAATGGTTTCAAACATGTGAAGTATTGACTGAAGTGCTAGAACAATTTTGAATTTTCACATAAAACAGTACCAAAAAGTCATGTTACAGTAAAAAATCAAAAGAGCATAACTGGAAGCTCTAAGAAAAAAGATACCTATGTTGTATGGTAATCCCGACCATTGCACAATTAATTAGTAATGAAAATATAGGTGACGGAACAAATAAACTGGGGCAATAGCGGATACATCTCGATGCCAACAGAAAACAGTCATCTGCAATGTCTGGCCTGGCAGTAAAATCCTATATCATAGTGATATATATTAGCAGTAAAACTAGTTCAGAATGTAGCACTCAGAAACTTAGTAAGCATCCCCAACAAGTAAACAAGACTAGTACCTGAATTGTGGTGAGAAGCTTTGATGTATGGCCAAAGAGTGATTCAATTAAACTTCTAAGGTAGTTTGCGCAGGATGGATCTGATCCAAAAATCTGCTACCCAAGATAAATATCAGTAGAAAGAACAAGAAACCAAAGAGTGGCATTTGCTGTACTTGGGATGAAATACACCTTTATAACTTCACTTGATAAATAAAGGAAACAAGATTGATTATGCTGCTGAAACAACATTTGAACTTCTTCTAGCATTGCACCTATGGTAATTCCCATACATCTGTCACATGTCCTCACCTATATGAAAAAGAAAGCTCGAATTAGTTAAGATATAGTATTTGTCAAATATTTTCACATGTTCAAACTTATACCAGGTGAAGACCCAAATTAGATCATAAAAGTTCATTGCAAACTGACAAGCAATTGGAGAATTATATAATATTAAAAGTTGCTCCAGAAAAAACCAACCAAAATGAAAACACAGGTCTAATTTCAACGAAGCTATGAGATAAGAGACCGCTATTAATGTCAAATGTGAATGTTGTGCACACAGCTATAATAAAGGATTCCACTTAAGTAGCCATCCTTTTGTTACTACACTCAAGAAAAACTCTAGCACACAACACATTTTTGTTTCAGACGAGCACACAACAAAACTTATCCACAATAAATAGTTAAATGTCCGTCTTTCAGTTCTTCCTTATACATAGTACATGGTCCCAACGCTCAAGAATTGGGTACCAGTTCATTGCAATTAGAAAAGAGAACATTGATCATAGTTTGTGCTGGCAAAAGTTATTACTAGGAAAGAAGATTGTGGTTCAGTGACAGAATTGACTTATCATCACCAAGGTTCTGTGCTTAATTTCCATCAGTGAGGTTTCTTCTAGCATTTTATTTCAGGTTGACCATTCTCTATACTAGATCCATGAACTCCCTACGTAACCAAGAAAAAAAGAGATACTCCTAGGATATTTGAATTGTGTCCAAGAGATTGATATGGATCTCTCGGCCAGGTAATGCAACCATCATTAATAATTTCTTGGCCAGGTAATGCAACCATCATTAATAAAAGAACAAAAATTGAATGTTGCTATCAAATACAACAAAAATTGAATGTTGCTATCAAATACAGTAAGTCATACCTAAAATATAACCTAAGAGATACTCACAGCATATTTGCAGGCCCGACAAAGAGATTCCATTGTCCGCATGTCCCAAGCACGGCTACATGAAATTCGATGAGAAATTAGAAGTTTTCTAGAATAAAGAGATGTCCAGGTAGAAGTTACACAGGATCACTGTCGCTTACTGATCAAAAATAGTTTTGAATATGGGCCAAAACCTATGGATGGCTTCTGCCACTACTTCAGGGAGTTTTACATTCCTAAAAGACAACATTTTTAGTACATAAAATCATTCAAGAAGTACATCTTAATGTATATGATAATTAAATAGAATCTACCGCCTTCTCAAAAAAAAAAAAAGAATCTACCGGAATATGCATGCCAATCGATCGATATGAATGGTTATCTGTCGTGCTGGTATTTGTTGTAAAGTCACTCTGCCTTGATTTGTTAGTTCCTGCTCGTGGAGTTAAACACGACGGCACAAAGTCAACCTTCTCATATTGAAAAAGCAGAATGACTCCTAAGAACTCCATTTACCTGTAAAGGAGCAATAGCTGGCAGGCAAACTAACTCCAAAGCTTTCTTTGCATGTTCAGGAGGAAGTTCCGTTATAACTATACTGTAAGATTAATCCAATTAATATAAGAAGAATAGTAGGATATATGATTAGAAGGATTCTCAAAAATGCACCTCAGTGCTTCAACCAGATGCATTGAATCATCTGCAGACACTTTGTAGCCACCTTCCCCACTAATGGCTATATGGTAAATATTGAAAAGACCATCTAATGCTCCACAGAACTTCTTGCTGCAATCTGGACAAACAGAAGATTTATACTCTAGAAAAATGATTTTCTCAGAGAAAAGAGGAGAAAAATGAAAGACTTATCAATATCAATATGTTGCAGAAGCTACAATGAAAGATAAATAAAAGGACTAACCCATAATCGTATAAAAGACTACTGAATACATAAAACATTGTGCCCAAAGTATGAACGATTAACTCCTGCAATGATGGACAAGATGTTTTTCCAACACAGAAATATATGAAGAATCTGTGTTTCCTTTTCATATATAGAGGTGGTAGAAACTCTTATTCATTTTCTTCTGCGTAAGCATTTATTGTCCCAGCCATCTATCTTTCCTTGATCAAATTTCTCTTTGAAACGAAATCTTAACGCAAAATAATGCTCATTTTACGCAAAACATCAAAATAACTGTATAAAACGAGTCATGAGAAAATGTTGACAAAATGAAGTGCATACCTTCACATATATACTTAAATGCAACAACAGAAGCTGCAGCACACTCTTCTGATGCACTCATGCCCTTTGTAAGAATTTCAACCAATGGTGGCAATATTGAAAGTTCAAATGAAGCAGCATCAATCCATTTAGAATATGCCCCAATTGTACAACAAACTGCCAAATTTTGAATTAAATTAGCACCATTATTTTGTTGAATATTTCAAGTATACAAGTTCCGAAAGGGGAGGAACATGGAAGATCCAGATATGTCAATGTGCCAAATATACCTGTTTGTAACAACCGAGATTCATGAGGAAGCTTTGGAAGCAATGTCATAACCTGCAGGAAACATGCAATACTCCTTCAGTATTAACCTCAAGGATTGTTTTTTGAGTGGGATAAGCCTCAATGAAACTGTCTATGCAAATTATTAACATGGATAAACAAAGAACATATAATCAATGAACCTCGATCCTCATAATATAATCATATGAATTGGTGCTCCACATTCTCAAATGATTAATAACAATACAAAAATTCAACATAAATGTAACAAGATATCTTCTCAATAAAAATATAACAATCACACATGGCCCAAGAATTAAAAGTTTATATGCAGTTATTACAATATTTCTTTGTAGAAGGGAAGAATTTGTTAGAAAATTCACTCCCATATTTCTTTGAATTATTTTTTGTTACCCCCACATAACTTTCTTAAGAGGGCAAAGGATGACCATTGGAGGCCACAGAAATTAATACCCACAGGAAGTTGCAAATATGCTTGCAAAGTTTATTTGGAAATGTTGCTGTAAGTGTCAACTCTGTCTCGGAAACAAACTGCCATCCAACTGAGGATCAAATGTGATTGCCCTGACACTTAAATATAGTACAACTAAAAGGGTAATCTGTTTATCGTTTTGCATAAAATGAAAGAATAATGATACAAATGATAGCATACTACATCCCCTTGGACCCACTGACACATCCATGCAAAAAAAGAACTCCAATGATGAAGCTAGTTTCAACTCTTCAATGACAAGAGAAGATTTATTCTTAAACCACTGTACTAGACAATTTACCCACAGAAAAGACAGGAAATATATTTCTTATTGAGTTGCATCATTTTAACTAAGCTGAACTCATAATCTATTATATTTTTCAAAACCAATATTCAACTTTTTAGTGGTTATCGGAGTCCTTTGGTTAAAATAAAACTTTGCACAGGAATTTAACTTCTAGACTATAGAGCACTACATCAGTATTACGAAAATAAAAGAGCACAACATCAGTTACTGTACTCCTGCAATACACAGTTTTTCAAACATTCATAGCAAACCAGAGAATGAAGAACTTTCAGTTATTTTGCTTACAGAGAAGGAAGACTTCTCCAAGTTCTAGAAAAAATCCTGGTTAAACTGTTTTGGTTTCTTTTCTTTTCTTTTCTTTTTTTTTTTTTTTTGAGAGAGAAAGGAGGATGATTAACCAGATAAACCATTTTGGGGTTATCAGAATCTTTTGGCTAAAAAACAACATTGCCATGAACTTAATGTCAAGAGCACTACATCAGTATTACTAAAAAACAGTTGCTTTATCTCTGTGAAGGGGGAAAAGCAATTTATGCACTACACGTGTGGAGTTCACATAGTGTACACATACACTATGTGAAACAAATTTAGTTGCGACCGTACAAGTCGGCAGATGAACATAGTGCATGTGTATACTATGTGAACTGCATGCATGCAGTGCAGGGGTGCAATGCACCTTCCTGCACTCAAAACAAAAATGGAGATATCCTTTGCAAGACTTCTCCAAGTAATAGCAAAAAAACAGAAAATTCAAAGAAAATAAATATCTTTTTTTTGGCAAGAAAAGGATGACTACTGAGATTGGGTAGTCATCCACTTTGTAAAATAAATATCTATGGTTCAAGAATACAGTATGAAGACCTCATTAGAAGAACTGCAATAGCATTAATGAGTATAGCCTTTAGTTAACCTTAACCAAGAATCTATACCTGGGGCAATATTTCATTTTCTTGTTTTGAAACAGATTTCGCCACAGCTTGTATACAAAATAGAGCTGCTTCAACAGGCTGCCATCTGAAGCTCCCATCGTTTGTGCTTCCCCCAACAGCCTAAAACACATAAGAAAAGAACAAATATTGATAACAAATAGAAGTTCAAGAGTAAGTGAGTCTAGTAGCATACAAAAGGGAAACATAAAATAACAAATATATCTTAACTAAATCATCTAAGATATTGGCCTGCATAATTCTAATCTTAGCTATACACTTCATTAGTGTAAGAAACAGATATTGATCTTCTTTTAGAGAGGATCAAATTCATAACAAACAGATATTAATCTTAGATATTGATCTTCTAGCATCCTTGTTCTTCAGCTCTATCTATCCTGGCTTAGAGCAAATTTGTATTAGCTTACTGCAGGTATACGATCCATTATCATAAAAGAAAGAGCACAAAGAGTTGCATTAGAAACTGGATATTTACTCATAAAGCGAACTTGGATCATAAAACACGATTACAGCCTATCTTTACGTATAAACTGCATTGCAACATCCATTTACCCAGTCTAATATATTATGCTAATTTTTTTTGTTGATATTTGTGCATTAGCAAAGTCAAGCCAAAGAGTGCAAGAAGAATGATATACTAAATATTATAAATAAATGTCAAAATTGCAATTAAACACCAGCCTAATGGACAAATTATTAAATTTTTCAGGGAAAAAACTATTAGATTAATCAATTGAACTATCTCATATCATTTGTATTTAAGTGTTCTCCATTAAGTAGAATATGCAATCTTGAACTTGGTAAACATTGCAGAGCTAGTGAAACAGAAGTTTAAATGACAAAAAGAAAAAGAAGTTATGCCAGATAAGAAAAGTGCTCTTAAGGATGCAAAAAGAAGTTTTACAACATGATAAGCCACCAACATACCTCCAGCAGTTTTGTGAAGAGAATCTTAAGTGTCTGATCACCTCCTAGAACAGCTGCTGCATCAACTAATATGTCGCTAGCCACTGACAAAATGAATAAAGTTGATAACTATACAGAAGTGCCAAGTTCCATGATAAGATGTGAACTACATTTGGTATAAAGTATGACAAGGCCTTATAATAACATAGGATAGAGAAGCAACTAGATGTGCCATCAAGCTTTTTATTGACAAAAGGGATGACTACTAGGCTTAAGAGCTATCCCTGTTGTATTAAAACTTTCAATTATAAAATGTACAAGTGTGTATGGGAGAAACCGAAATTGCAAAAAAAGAAAAGAACCTTCGTGTGGGTGCTCTCAAAACAATTGTGATATCAAGCTGGCAGAACTAAATGTACCACAGAAAAGATAGCACAACTATGTCAATGTTGTACAGGCTTGGGCTGAGCCCACAAAATCATGCAATAAAGAACTATACCATAAGGAAAAACTTAACACTGATTCAGTTATTACCAAGTCTCGCGTACTTAAAATCCTTCTGGTCCTCCTCTGACAATTCCTGATAATCCTTGGGATATTCAACGCGGAAGCTGACCTGCCATAAGAATATTTAAGATGCTCAACTAAACAGAACAGCATAACTGCAATAGTGCATCGGCTTAGACCATTTTAGAAGAAGTGTTTAGTGTAAACCTAATATCTGTAAATGATCTAAACATTTTAAGGTAACCCTAAGTACTTTGAAGCTTTATTTAAGCAGAGTTTTGTGATGTCACTTCAACAATCATCCAAAAGGTTTTATAGGGTTCCAAGCACCTACCCTTATCCAACACAAGGAAACTAGTCAAACTAAGAAAAGGAAAATATACTACTAGTAAATCTATGAAAAATAAAACAAACTAATAAGAAATAAACTAATGGGCTCAAGCTATAACTAAGTCTTCTGACGTTTGCACTCATAATAATAATTGGGACTTGTCTGCATGAACTCTCCCCAAGGAAGAAATCGACTCCAGCGAGTGATCCAAACGATAAGCATCAAATAAGCAGCATCAATGCGGCGAAACTCCTCATCAGTGATCCAAGTAGCATCATCGATTGGACAACCAAACCAACAAACCAAGAAACGTTGAAGTGGTCCGTGCGAGGTAAAGATTGTTTGGTTTTCAAGAACATCAGTAATATGCTCCACAGGTGCTTGCGGAACAATCGGCGCCTGAAGACAACCAGTACTAGACATTGTAGGTGGAGAAGGCTCAAACGTTCCTTGATAAGGATACAAATCTTCGACATTGAATACCAAGCTAATGCCCATATCAGATAGCAAATCAAGTACATATGTGTTGGGTCCTTGTCGACGAAGAATTTTGAATGGGCCAATAGCTCTAGCATGCAGCTTTTTGAAGGAGTTTGATGGGATATCGTTCAGGATGCACACGAGCCCCCACATAATCACCAACCTGAAAATCCACATATTTGTGGTGCATATCTGCAGCAATCTTATAATTTGAATTACTTAAAGCCAACTTCCGTCGAATTTCAGTATAGATGTTAGCAATAAGTTGAGCAAACATAATAATAGATTCAGAAGGGCAACTATCACATGGAAGGGAAATAAGATCAACAGGCATACGTGGTAGATAACCAGTAACAATCTCAAAAGGACTACAATCAATGGAGTGATTAATATGCAAACTCAGCAATGGGTAGAAAAAGATCCCAATTAGCTAGTCGATTACCGATAAGACATCGAAGCAAGTTCCTAAACTCTGATTAACTACCTCCATTTGATCGGTCTATTTGGGGATAAAAGACCACAAAACTTGAGATGGATAGCAAAAAGTTTCCATAAGGTTTTCAAAAAGTAACTCATAAGCTTAAACTTGCGATGAGTACCAACAAGTTTCCATAATGTTTTCCAAAAGTAACTCATAAACTTGACATTACGATCATAGACAATAGAGAAAGGAGTCCATGCAAGTTAACAACCTCACGAAAAAATAACCGCACAAGATGGGATATATCTAAAGTTTTACTATAGAGGGTAAAATGAACCATCTTCGGAAAATGATCCACAATGATAAAAATAGAATCATGTCCATCTCGAGTGCGAGGGAGTCCGAGAATGATATTGATACTAAGATCCTTTGGTTCATGAGGAACTGGCAGAAAAGTATAAAGGTTAGTGTTTTGTTTGTGAGCCTTATCCATTAAACAATGTGTGACACTACGATTGTATACGAGCAACATCACGACGTAAAGAATTTTGACCATTTCACATGACGAGCAGTTAGAAGCGTTTGGGTGTTTAGATGTCGTGACGCCTGATGATCAGACCACAAGATAAATTCAGCAGGTAACAAGTAATAACACCAATATCAAAATTGAACAATGGCTTAGAATTCCCTATCATAAGCAGAATATCTTTGGTTAGCATCATTTTCTCACTAGAGAAAACGAATGGATGTCTCTTTTGACTCAAGACGCTTGCAATACTGATGCCAGACGCATCACACGCAACCTCAAAAGGTATGGAGAAGTCAGGGAGATATAACATCGAAGCACTTGTCAATTTTTCTTTAATGGCCAAAAAGGCTCAGGTCGCCGAAGGAGTCCAACGAAATTTATCACGTTTTGACAAGTTAGTGAGAGGAGTCATACAAGTGCTAAAATCTTGTACGAAACGGTGATAAAAGGTAGCAAGAACATGAAATTTACGAACCTCATAAATAGTCCTAGGGACAAGCAAATCACGAATAGCCCGAATTTCTTAGAGTTTGCCTTATTACCAGCAAAGGATATAATAAAACCAAGGTAACGTTGACGAAACGAACATTTCTTTCAATTAACATACAATTTTTCTTGCCGAAGTATATCAATGATTGTATGCAAATGCATGAGGTGATAATCTTGTGTTCTACTCTAAATCAAAATATACTACTTAAAATCTATCTATAAAATGTAGTAGGACATGGTTCATCATCCACATAAAAGTGTTAGGTGCATTGGACAAGTCAAACGACATAACCAACCACTCATACAACCCATCGGGGGTCTTGAAAGCAGTTTTCCATTCTTCATTCTCGTGGACCCGAATTTGATGATACATGCTACATATTTCAATCTTAGAAAACCACTGAGAACCTATAAACAAAGCTAACATATCATCTCAGCGAGGAACGAGAAATCAATGCCTAATAGTAATTTTATTGATGGGACAACAATTAAGACACATGCGTCAACTACCATCTTTCTTTGGAGGAAGAAGCGCAGGAACAACACAATGACTCTTACTTTTGCAAATGAATCCTTTCGATAGAAGTGCATCCACCAATTGCTTCAATTTGGTATGAGTTTTGGTATCCTTGTGATAATATGGTCTATTCGATAAGGACGAACCTAGTATCAAATTAGTTTTGGAAGATCGTCAAGGATCACATCTTGAAATTCCTAGAGAAGGTGAGTCAGGGCCCGGGAGTACAAGTTGATCCACAGACGGTGAGTCAATAACTTCCTTAACATACAAAAGATACACGACGCCATGGAGGTGCTACTATGCTCCAAATCTTGATGAGAAACTATGTGTAATGATTGTCGAGGTTGAGTATCAGGTAATGATCTGGAAGGAGCGTGATTTGATATAAATGGCCACGATGGATTAAGCTTGATTTTTTGCCATTAAATTTGAAGAAGTACTAGATCGACCTTCATTATGTGCATCCATATCATAAATCCAAGGTTGCCCTAAGATAATATGACCAACATCCATGAGAAGAACATCGCACCAAATGTTGCCGAGTAAGATCCTAGAGTAACGGGCATGAGACAAGTTTTTGAAATAAGAAGATTCATTTGGTTGACCCAATGAACTGAATAAGGCTTCAGATGTAGTTCCACAGTGAGGTTCACGCGCTTCACGCCTTGTGTAAAGATGCAAAACAAGCCCCAATTATTTATTACGAGTGCAAACACAACGAAATACTTAGTCATGGGCTCGAGTTGATTAGTTTATTTATTATTAGCTTGTTTTATTTTTCATAGATAGTAGAGAAGGTTCGTCATTAAGACTTGAACTAGAGCTAGGATTGGACATGGGCTTTTTCGGATTGCTCTTCATATTGTAATATAACTACTGAAATTCTACATAAATAAATAGAAGAAACTCAAAATGATAAGCAAGTTGAATGATGCGCAAATAAGGATATCAATAGTGTGATGTAACCCGTGTACGAGAACAATAAGTGGACCTCACCAGGAGGAAGATGATTTCAACTGAAATAGAGTTAATCTCACAATCCTAAAAGACCTTTTACGAATGTACTTAATTTGTCAAAAGATTAAGCAAGCTAAGTAATGCAATGAGGAAAAGAAGTACCCGATCAGTGGCACCAAAACCAGTGTATCCTTCTTTATGCAAAAACACAAACCTCCGAGTGGAACATGATAGACTTTGGACAACAATGACAATCAAAACCGTTTATATTTTGTGAAGTCCAGCACACCAGCGATAATGATGTCCAACGACGGTGGCAGCAAGGGAACAGTTAGTAGGATGGAGTAGCGCAAGACCCGTGGGAGGACTTTCAGGCGACGTTGCTGGGCAGGCAGCGGCAGCAGTAGGGAAGGGCAGCGGGAGCAGCATATCCAATTGAGCACAAAAACATATTTGAGATAGGGTGTTGCAAGGGCGACGTTGAAGCAGAGGAATCTGGCGATGGCTGTTAATGTCGCAGTGAAATTGTGCAACTGGATGTTGGGTGGTCGTAAGGGTGGCGAGCGATATCGTGAAGGAGATCAGTGGGGCCACAAGCGGTCACGATGGCGAGCGATGAACGTGAAGGAGTAGCTACTGTCGTGGCAGTGATGGTAATCCTCTAGCTCACGCATGATGCCAGCAGGCTGGAGGTGCATGGCGGCAGCTGCGAGGTGCAGCGGTGGACACAACAAGGTACGGCAATGCATGACTGCAAGGTCGCGTGCTCAATCCTTCGACCCTCCTTCACGAGGTAGGTGACAAAAGTTTTTTAGACAGATCTAAGGCATCAAACTTTGAAGGAGTGGTTGAAAGGGCTTAAGAGCAGCTAGGGTTTGTAAGAGATGAGAGGATCTCAACCTTTTGCTTAGATCGCTGGTTGATTGCTATGATACCACTTAATGTAACCCTAAGTACTATCAAGCTTTATTTAAGAAAAATTTTAAGCAGAAGATGTCCCTTCAACAATCATCCAAGGGCTTTTATAGGGATCCAAGCACCTTGCTTTATCCAACACAAGGAAACTAGTCAAACTAAGAAAAAAAATATACTAGTAAAACTAAGAAAGGCAAATAGACTACTAGTAAAACTATGAAAAATAAAACAAACTAATAAGACATAAACTAATAGGCTCAAGCCCATAACTAAGTCTTCCGTCGTTTGTACTTAGAATAAATAACTGGGGCTCATTCTGCATCATTTACTTGTGATACCCTCAATACAATAGATACTTACCAAAGATACGAGCATCTCAAATGGCGCACGAAAGACTTGCAACCTCCTGTTCTTTTCTGCATCTTCAGATCCAGCCCTGTATTGGTTCAAGTTCAGGTGCCATTCACAATTAAACAGAAACCAATATCTTTTTGCTGGAATTACCTTGCGAAGGTTGCCCGGAGATTGTGCCAGAAGTTATATGTCATGGAAGAAATATCATAATCAGGGTGAGAAGTAACTTCTAGCAATGCTTGTACTATAAGCATTGAATCATCTGAACCTGTAGAGAATGCATGTAAGAGAAACTAATTACAAACAGGTGCATTTGAAATGATTTCCCAGCAAAATTAGAAAAGAACTTTTTTACCAGTGGCAATTAACTCCACATAGGCATCCCCCATGTCAGCAAATAATCGAGCAATGGCTTTTACATCATCTTCATCCTGATAACATTGAGTTCGCTTATACATACAAAATAAATGATATTTCATATAGAAGTAAGACAGCATTGAAGGGTGCAGAGATACGTATACATGTAATTTGATACCTTTGAAGAATCTCTAAGTTGTTCTTTCAGACTCATAACTTGAGGCACAAGTACATGAATTAGTGGCATTTGCTCTGGGAAGCTACCAGAACTTCCAGATACTGTGAAATGTATCAATTCAGATACAACTGCATAAGAAAAATAGCACATAAGAACACACAAAATATAGAACCAGAAAACACCAAAATGATATTGAACTTTTCATCAAATGTCTTCCCAACTGCTTTAGGACATTGGGAGAATGTGGAAGAATCATACACCCTTTTCTACAACAAGCATCATTTCCAATGTTGAGGTTATGAACGAAATGCACTATTTCTTCCTACATGTTCGTCAATGAAGATAGTCACTCCAGAGAAGCATCCCTGTGCATACAGCCATTTAAGTAAACCTAAACATCCATGAAATTTGAAGTATGTGGCGTAAACCAGTGAGAACAGCTTTAACTTGCATCAACTACTGTTCCCAAACTGAAATGTTGCAAATAATATTGGTCCCAACACATATAAAAGATAAACATCAGGAAATTGAGAACTGGATGTTTTTTGGGAGGTTGAGTACTGAAATTAACTGATTAAATTTCATCTAACCCATCGTACATACCACCTATTCAAGGATCAGTATCATAAGGATGATTTCATAGTACTCTATATTTTACTCTCAAAAACCCCAAAATTCACACTTTCATGAGTTAACTTATAGGCACACACTCCACCACCTAGTACACGAAACAATGGCATAAGACTTCTTATTGCATAGAATAACCACACAAGAATAGGCAGGCTTTGGGCCTTGACGACTTGCCATGTCCGAGGCTTTATGCACTTTCCCATAATAAGATAGCCTTGTTCTTCTAGTTGATTTGGAACCAAAAATATCTCATGTGGATGTTGCACACCATCACTGATCTTAGAGCTTTCCTAATAGCGTTTCAGAAAGTTTCTCATTCTCTTGGACAAATCAAAAGCTTTTTTGCTGCCACCGTATCAGCAGAACTCCAGTTAGACTGCAAATCTATTTGGCGTTTGCGGCTACCACTTAAAGTCAAGATCTTTGCTTGGCTTATGCGGCGTGGCAGGCTTCCAACCCGAGCGTATAGAGAGAGATGGGCGCCCAAGGCGGAGACATCCTGTGTGATGTGTGCGGGAGCAGTGAAGGATATCACACACTTGTTTTTTGGTTGTCCGACGGTTCGAGAGATTTGGCGCCAGACGGGTCGATTGCTCACCTTCCCTTCAGATGCAGAGGATTTCTAGCGGCCACTACACACTTCTACTGTTGGAGGCGGGGTTGGAGACCTTTATTGGCAATGTTTTTGGCCGGTTCTTGGGCCATCTGGTTCCAGCACAACCGGACCATTTTTTGTGGGAAGAGATGTCAAGTTGAGACCGTTGTACACCATATTTTGTTTCTTCTCCAGGAGTGGGGTTTTGGTACGAGGCTTCTCACCCTTTATTCTCTCGCATTTTTATCGCTCTTTCTCGAAGAGCGTTTACTTGTACATGACTTTTATATATGTACATGGATGACAACCGCACCACCGGTGATCATCCTTTTTCTTTTAAAAAAAAAGCTTTTTTGCTGACAGCTGGCATGGTCTTCAAAAGCTTCAGTTTTAAGCATATGCAAGAGCTTTTTGTTGAGAGATTTGACATCCAGGATTGATGAGGTAAAAAGATTGTACATTGCCAGGCAAAAGTACTACTAAAAATCAAAATTATTTCACAGAGCATATAGGACAAGATGGGTGTTTGGTTTTGGATGAGCCATGTGACCTCCTCTGAGATTGCTCGAATGAGTTCTGCTGGATAGATATAATCAGGCTTCTTGGAGTAACATTAGGAAATGAGGGATGTCGCAAGCAACCTCTAATTACATGCAAGTGAGGGTTGCCTGATCGCCTATCTTTTGAGCTACCTGGATTGAACATAATTTGTATTCTTTCTTTTTCCTTTTGCTGCTTAAATTCAAGCAAATAGATGGCCACTGACCATGAAAAGTCATCCCATCCCTAACCCCAAATGGAAAAACATAAATGTTAACATGAGTCCATTAATGATTAGATTAGTCCTTTACCATTGCATAAATATTTTTTAAGGCTTTGGAACCTAATAGTGACACCCACAAGTACACATAACATGAATAACCTCAAACAGTTTGTTATCGGAAGTTATTTTGAAGGAAAACCCGAGTTTGATATCAGATATTTGATTTATAAGTTAGATGCCATTAATTGAAGATAACGACTAAAATAACTTCACTACTATGGATGAATTTCTTATACTTTTAGAATAGTTAGGGATATGAGAATATATAGTCATCCTTTCCTAAAAAAAATAGGGATTTGAACAAATAAAGAGCACGGCTACTTATCACATTCCACAAACAAAAAATATTATAGTAGGAAGTTCGATAAACTTTCAGGCAAATTTATATAATCCATTAAAAACATATGGAAACAACTATAACATTATTAGATCATCCTTCTTAGATAAAAAATACTCAATTATCGATGGCATGTCATGCAGGTGTGCCCAACGGAAAATCCAACTGTTTACTTGATTGCATGTTCATGCCTCTAGATTCTATGACATTGTCAATGCAACTAACTAGTCGTTTGCAACTTATGTATATTTGCATACCATTTACAGCAACCTCCAGAAGTTGCTCAGAAGCCAAACTTGACAAAGCAGTATGAACAAGAGGATGTGAAGCTAGTGTTGATGCAGCAATCCTGAGAAGTGAAGTTTAATCACATTTGAGGAATAAAACAATATATAGCACAAAGGATCAAATCTTCACTGAATAGCCTGGATATGCTAATATGTGAAATAGAGAAATTCATACTGAAATGGTTTCAAAAATGAGACACTTACCCACGGCACATGCGAAGCCACGAACCCAGACCTTCAAGTACCTGTTATCAGAATAATGTTCACAAGGGCCATTAGAGAATGCAAATCAACTGAACAAAATAAGAAACTAAAGCAGCAATATCCTCTGACAATTGATTTTCTCTTATATAGATTTCATTTAAAAAACAAATGACATGCCTGAAAAATCTGATGAATATAGCCTATACCTCACTCATTAATGAGATTGCAATACTATACAAATCATTGTCATCAGAATTATGCCAAAGAATTTCATACGGAAACCTTAAGATGATGTGGAATGATAAGTGGATCCAGTAAATGGATGTGTCATGTACCCAAATCAATCAGCAAGAACCTAGAAACCAAGTTTCTTCTCTATATGAATGTTAAACAGGTGACCAAGAACAATTTTTAGGATGCCAAGCACATTGCTTATGTATACAGAAACAAATAAAAATCAAGTTTCCCACCATTTATTGACTAAACTACCAAGAATATTGGGTCAATCGTCTTCAAAAAAATACTGGGTCAGCCAATGTAGTGAACATATTCATACCTTTTGGCACTTCCAAAAGTACATTTTTTTATGAAACAGGAAAGATTAACTGCATTTTTTGTTACTGCATAACAAAATGTATCATAATAAAAAAAAAACATGTACGAATGTGTCATAAAACCAATATGAACGCATGTATCACATCAAAAATATGCACCGAAAACTACCAAAAAGGATGATGTAACAAACTCTACAATCCTATATGCTCTCTCCACATGATAACTAGGTTGTGTGATGTACAATGTTCTATGCATAACACAGATAGTAGGGCGAGCAGTCCTTAAAGAAAATCAAAGTTGATGTTTCTTTGGTTCCATATTGCCTAATCCAAAAGAATAAAAAAATAAAAAGTATCATGCTAATCTTTAAACATTTCATAATATTTCCAATTAAGGACTTCATATGGTATGTTCAACAAATAATCTGATTCGTCATTAATTTAAATTGTCTGTAGTTTTACATTGAAATTAGTAAAAATTTAAGAGCTTTTGTTAACCTGCTCTTTTAATTCATCGAATCCTAAACAAGCAGTCAAGAGGCCGAGAGCAGCTTCTGCTGATGCAACAAGATCCTTTTCAAACTGGCGGCGCCTTTCAGGACGAGCTGCTATCTTGTAACTAAAAGCTTCCTGTGAATAGAAAAAAAATTACAGTGCAGAAAACATGAAAAATCATAATAGCCTTTTCTTTAAAAGAAAATCATTATATACTTGAAAGGAATAGAGCATGAAACATCATGGCACCAGTTGCATTTTCAATGTTAAGAGGTAAAGTTCAAAAAGAAGAACAGCAAATGCATACACCAAAGAGCATGATTTGTGAATGAGTCACAAGCAAAAGCACACGTCAACTTGGCTGACCTCTTAAAGCGACAATTTGGTTAAAGCCTTGGAAGAAGATTACTTCCAGGACCTGGAGGTCAACCATTTGAGTTTCTGAAACAGCTGCACTGCTGAAAGAGAGAATGTTGTACTCATCTATTATTACCAACCACTGCATTGGCAGGAACCTTGGACACTAAACTGCCACCTCAGGCTAGGTAATAAAATTTCAAGAGGGCATGTCATGAACATCTTAAAGGGTTTCCAAATATCGGCTAGACCAACAACAATTTCTACTAAGATTCAGTTTCAATATCTTCTGAACCCACTTCCCCTTTAGGTATTTCTTTCTATATTCAGTTTCCACAACTAGATAATCTGCTAGGTTTGCAACAAGCATTAGATGACCCATGGCTATCGGCATTAGCGGCACACCCGGCAGCATCAGTGGTAGAGTCATGGTCCGAGGTCGGTGGTAGCGGATCCGGCTTGTGGACCCTAGTGTTCAGATCTACCATGTCAGATCAGCGCATAGCAGAGCTCCTACTACTTCATCAGAGGATCGTTCCATTCCGCCCGGAATCCACACGATAGGATGGGTGGGTTTGGGACCCATTTCCTCCCGAATGCCACCATCCCGACAGAGCTCCAGATGGACTGCATATCTATTTGGCGTCTACAAATACCTCTTAAAGTCAAGATTTTTGCTTGGCTTATGAGGCGTGGCAGACTCCTCATCCGGGCATACAGAGCGAAATGGACACCCCAGGCGGAGACATCCTGTGCTATGTGCGCGGATGCGGTGGAGGACATCACGCACTTGTTTTTTCGTTGCCCGATGGTGCAGGAGATTTGGCGCCAGACGGGCCGACTGCTCACATTCCCTTCAGATGCAGAGGATTTCTGGCGGCCACTACGTGCTACTGCGAGCCGGAGGCAGGGGTGGAGACCACTACTGGACGTTCTTAGCCGGTTCCTAGGTCATCTGGCTCCAGCGCAACTGGACCATCTTTTGTGGGGAGAAATGCTAGGTTGAGGTTGTTGTACACCATATTTCTTTTCCCCTTCGGAAGTGGAGTTTTGGGTAGGAGGCTTCTTATCCTCGATTCTCTCACCTTTTGCCGCTCTCCCTTCGAGAGTGTTTACTTGTACATGACATTCTCATAGATTTATATATACATGGATGACAACCGCCTTATCGGAGGTCATCCTTTTCCCTCTCAAAAAAAAACAAGCATTAGATGACCTTGCCACCAAATTATCAGACATCTTAGATTTATTTTTTTTCTTCCTTTTGCTTTACTTAAGATGTCGCTATATAGTCATGTCATCTGTGTAAGCATAGCATAGCGCTAGGCCATACAAACCAGTAGCGGTAACCCCAGTTTTTTCATTTTTTTGTCTTAATCCTTGCATGTCAATATGGGCATGAGAAACCAAAATGAACATATGGCAGCAAAGCCTGATATCAGGCACTCAATAATCAACAATTTATGTAAAGTCCTAACTCTGAAAATGATGCCATACAAGATCTAAGAAATCATATTTTGGCAGTTTTTGGTTCTATCATGCTTAGCCACTAGCCAATACTTGAGAAGGTATCGTTAAAGCTCTTCTCGCCATTTTTTATTCTATCATGTTTTTGGTTCCTGAGACTTGTGAAATGTTACAGTTCAATAAAATCTATCATTACTTTTAAAGTTACTTTAAAGGTATCGTTAAAGCTCTTCTCGCCGACAAAACAACCCAACAAAGTATTGCATGGAGATTCATATATGACAAGCCATTGGCATCCCATCCCTTGGTACTTATCATGCTTGTTAACATCAATATGAATCCTACTTGCGGATGATATAGTATGTCTTGTAGGCAACGACCACACATTGCTGGTGTGGAAATGAATAATCTTTAATAGATAAATTGCATTAAAGCTCATTTCACATTAGGAATATCAATTAGGACCAAAACAACATTGCATGACCATTTGTGAGTCTGGGTCCAAATACTTCGTATGACTTCTCTTTGGTGCTAGGATACCGACATATGGTTTAAATGGGTTCTGAGTAGATTACAAATGCAGCAACTTGTATTACTAATCTTTTTTCTTTTCTGAGTTGGAAAAGGATGGCTATCTAGTTTTTTTTTAGAAGAGGATGGCTATCTAGTTGTTGTAGTCTTCTGCTATATTAAGAAGAATGTGGATGTACAAGTAGACCCATGACACAATTTCACTATAAAATGCTCCAAGAAATAGGATATCCATGATAATTAACTACCTACAATTTTTGAGAAAACTAACTACCTAAATTCAATACCTTTTCCCTTTGAGAGGGACATAAGCTTAATATCTAAACCTTGAAACTGCATATTTTCTAACTATTTGAAACAGGACATGAGATCTTAGTTAAAAGGATTAAAAATGTTGATTCACAATCCAACTAAAGTCCACCTAAAGCCAACTTGTATAGATTGAACGCCCACAGAAATAGAAAAAAATCCAAACTCAAAAACTATCAAGAACTTATTATGCTTTACAAACAAGGAACATACATCATTAGCTTATACCTGTGGCAAAACAATAAGCAGTTCCAGGAAACTTCGGATGTATTCGGGGTGAGATTTCATCTCATTACTTAGCCAATTAACAATACCACCACCTCCCCAGTCATCAACAGATACATGCACAGCCAAAGCAGCAACAGCAATGCAGATCTGAAATGTGCAAGAGCGTTGGACAAAGTCATTATTCAACTTAAATACACGTAAACTATTAATTCTGCACAATTACCTGAGTTCTAACTTTAGGAGGGCCATTGCTAAATCTTCTTAAAAGTGCCTGCATTTAGCATCCTTGATATCATCAAGAAATATTAACCAACAGATAGAGAAAAAGAACTTCATTATGGGTCCAACAAAGAAGGTGAAAAGAATAACTCGAGTAATCGGAAAATCCCTCCTCCAAAAAGAAAATTTTCTTTAAGGACTTTACTTTGAAATGACTAGAGAACAGAACAAGGTTCAAGAAATCAATGAGAATGACTAAAATCCTGCACTCACAAAAAACATAAAAGATCCTTGATTAAGGACATACTTGGGAATAATTTTGATCTAGTATCCTATTTTGCATTGAGGTTAGTTTAGTAATCATTTTGGGAGATAGGCTATTATTTTCTATTTGGCTGGACTTCTATGGGCATCTAAGCACATATAATGCACATGAATTCAGTTTCAATGGATAAATGATATTATCTTGACTACTTTGATGAGGACTGAATGGATAACTAGCAAACAATAGGCATTCAGATATTTTATTAACAAAAGAAAATATGATGTGCCTAGCTCTTAGTTTTAGTTTAATTTAGGCTTAAATTAATCACATAATAAGGTTTAACAAGCATCTACTATACAACATTGATTTTAATTAATATTGGCATCGACCACATTGATTGCAGCTCAACTGCATATAGATGGATTTCAATGAAAATCCTCTATGTTGTATGTGATTCTACGAGAAAAAGGAAAAGAGCTGACTCCAGATCTATTTATTCTAAAGAACACAGAAGCAATTCAATGAAAAGTAGAAACAAATATATGCAATAACCAGAATTTATATACAAAAACACATGAGATATCAATTTCAGCCAGATCAGTACCGATGAAACACAAAGTTTTGGAAATAATAAAGTTGATAAGCATTTAACAATGATTAAAGAAAGATATAAAGCTCACATATAATGAATCACGCAGAGGGCGAAAAGCCTCAGAAGGTAACTCTTCAAAGTCCCGTTGTACCTATAAATCAAATCAACAAATCAATATTAGGATTAGAAAAACTAAAAGCTTAATCAAAGAATAGAAGTTTGTAAAGACAAATTAAAAAATTCTTATAAAGAATTACCTTGCTTCTAAGAGTCTGAGAACAAAATATCAGAGTTTCTATGTTGCTGCTAGAGTCATGAAGTAAATTGTCAGAAACCTGGATAACAATAACTTGTTAAAAGATCACAAAAATATAAAACACATCGATATTATAAGTGCAGCTAAAATATCTGTCATGAAATTAGTTCATAAAGTAACATGTGATAATGAATGGTTTAACCATCTTCATCACATGGACCATATGTATGATTTTGTTAATCAGCCACTTCAATTAAATAGGTGTCCCATGCAAAAATGATGTCCAGAAACTTCTTTACCAAGTACAAAAATACAACTCCAAAATTTGCAAACAGATAAACTCTAGAGATAGACTTGTAAAGTCATATGTTTAAGAGTTTATATGGGTGAAACAAGTCAAAATACCATAAAATCGTATAAGACATAAAGTAAAACTTTAGTTGTAAAATTATCGATGAAATCCCATAGGCTCATATAAACCTGGTATAAACTTGGTGTAGTCTCTTGAACTCGATTTCATTAAATTGGAAAAAATGTAGCATAAGGAAGATAATAGTTCTTAGTTGTAAACCTCATTAACACCTCTTGAATTAATAATTTTGTTCTTTTTCCATCTTTACACTCGATAAAAATTATTATGATAATTTTAATTTTTGAGGATTATGATAATAATAAATGATATAATATTTTTTTAGCAAAGTAAATAAAAATATAACGTAATATATTTTTATCAATCATCTTTAATATTTTTGGCCGTAAATGACATATTTTATTTTATGCTAATGATATATTGATATTTATGACTAAAGTTAGTACATAAACTCTAAAAGTTCATAATATGAGCTTATGATTCAAGTCTATGAGGATTCAATCGAGTTTACATAAACTATCAAACTTGACAACATTGTGCTTATTCATTGGAGTTAGAACATTGACTTGTGATACATATATACATACATACATACATACATACGAACATACATATATATTTATGTATATATATATATATATGTCAGACAATAAGTTATGCTTGTAAGATCCAAGATTTCATAATTCAAAGACCCAATATTAAAAACAGTTGCAACCCTATTATTGTAAGACCAAAGAAGATAAAGTGCTGAGGAATGTGACGAAGTTTTCACGAGGTGAAAAAAGGTCAAATTTTACGAAGTAGACAGATAGTGACTTCAAAGGAGTACGATGAGTTCTCAATGAAGTGATATTTTGCATACATGAACTACAATATGTAATATTTTTTAATGGCTATCCAATAAAATTCATCATATGACACATCACCTTGAACTCTCATTTGGTCAATCTCTTACAATAAAGAAATTTAACATTGATACTCCAAGTTTGGCAGAAGAAAGGAGGAATATCTCAAAATGCAATATATTGTCATAAAAAATGTTTAAATTTCAAGGTTTGCAAATTCATCCGAGTTTCCCAATGTTTTGCTTTCATGAGTTCTGGCAAGTGATGGGCAAAGATGTCATGGCAACTATACAAGAATTCACATCTTCATAGAGATTGTTTGAGAGACTACACATTATTTTTTCTCTTTCTTGTCCCTGAGAAGTCTTTTTTGAGCATGTGGAGGATTTCAAACCCATAGTTCTATATAATGCTATATACCTACTGGTGGCAAGAGTTTTAGCAAACAGATTATGAGGGGTTCTTGACTTTCTAGTTTTCATTTGATTCAATTTGTTTTTATTCTTTTGTCGATCCATCATTGACGGTTTTACGATAACATTAGAAATTGCAACTTTCTGGAAGTCCTCTAGCAAGCACAATTTTCTTTAGAAAGTAGAATTTCCAAAGCTTATGATTTCTTTGGGCTTTCTTGTAGAGCTCCCTTTAGCACAAAGGTCTCCTTCATGGATTTCTTGAATGAAACGATATGTAAGCATTTGTTCTTTCTCAGTGCTAATTAATGGCGAACCAGCCGATGGATGGCTTTGGCACCAACGAGGATTTTGACAAGGCTGCCCATTGGCACCAATGTTCTTCGTTTTAGCATGCACCATCATTCCCTTGTTACAATGTGTTGACAATACTATTTTCTTTGTAAAAGGATCAACTAAGGCTGCATAGAGGATCTCCATTGTCATTAATATTTTTGGCAATTTTTTTGGAGTTGCACATAAACAACTCATAATCATCAGTTGTTACTTTCAACATGAATGAAGCAGAGTCACATAGATGATCTATGGAACTTCGAATGGCTACATTGACGCTCGCATAGTTGAGTCTTCCATTAACTAACAACGGGATCCTCACTCGTGATTGGAACCCCGTGTAGAACGACGATTAGAAGGGTGGAGCTCGAGATTTATATCTAGAAGTGGTCGTTTGATTATGATCAAATCGCTCTTGTCATAAGTTCCAATTTACTACTTGTCGACGTTCAAGATGTCCGATGGAGTAATTCAATGTATGGATACTATTTGATGAATATTTCTATGGTAACATACAAGCATGACCAAGAGAGGCTTAAACTTGGTTTCATGGGAAGTTTGTAGGCCACCATCAAAGGGCAGCTAGAGAATTCGTTCGTTAAGAGAAATGAATGAAGCATTTCTTGCAAAATAGGTGCCCTAGATAATGGGTTACGATGTTAACATTTGGTGGTCTGTGATTGTGGCCTGCTATGGTCAATCATTATTAAGAGAGCCTGCTAACAATCCCACAAGAGGCTTCATCCTTTTGGTGAGGAGTGGTGTTCGGTGATTACAAGACTATGTCATTTCTTTTCCTCGTTGGAGTTGGACCATGGCTTCATATTTTGGGAGGATCCTTGGGTTTCAGAAGAGCCACTTGCCTTGCAATTTCCGAGATTATATTCAATAGTGCCCAAGAAATTTTATGTGGTTGCTAACTTTTTGGTCGAGGAGTCTGCTACCTAATGAAGTTTGGACACCTTGTTTTGAGAGAAGGGAAGGATGACTACAACTTATAGCAGCCATCCATATGTTGAAGTCCGGACTCCTCAGTTCACCTCTAACCTTTCGAATCAGTGGCTGGAGGACCTCCTCATATTGATGGGAATACTTGAAAACAAAACCACTATCCTTCTTATAATGATTCCTAGCTATGGTCTCCAAGCAATTTTCAATTAAGGATGGTGATTTGAAAATTGACAGCAACATGATTTGGAAGCTTCGGATCCCACAACGGATGAAGATATTTGTATGGTTGTTTAGAAGATCGTTGCTCACCTACAGGATGTTATATACAAATATGGGGGCAGGAGGTTAACATGACATGTTGTTTCCATGATGCTTCTAACGAGGATATCTATTTTTCAATTGGTCGGTGGTTAGAGGGGTGTGGCATAGAACAAGATACGAGCGAGTTGACACTCAATCGATAGAGGAGCTTTTGGAATTCCTTCAAGTGGGGTGGGAGTCAAGATCCACATGTACAAGTTTATGTTCCAAGAAGGAGATGGGTGACACCATTCGCCTTCTTGTGGTTACATGGCTCCAACGCAATTGATGCATATTTCAAGGGGAGAGACTATGTGGAAAATAATGTAGCTATAGTTGAGAGATTGGTGGGCAAATGGATATGTTGTTAATATTTTTATCTTTTGCTTGTAACATGAAATTGTAAAGCAGTATCGTTTCAATAAAATAGATGGTAAAGAAGTATTTTTGTCTATTGCGGATAATGAATTCTCAATTCAAGAGTTACATAGTCCGTTGACTGGCCAGTAATTAAGATGTTTTTTGTGCTTAAGCAAATTATCAAGAGGATGGGAGCCATCCTGCCACATCAGGATAATATAAGGAAAAGAGATCTAGATGGCAGCTACGTGATGCTTGTTGACAGAATAGAAGGTATGTCTAGTAGAAGGGGGCAAAAAGCAGCATAATGAACTTGGTTTTGTGATTATTAATTTTGCAAAACAAAGAGAAAACAAACTTCCTTATCTGATTCAAAGGTCAGCTTTTAGCAAACAAACCTTGGGAAAAGTCAAATTCTAAAATGGCAATAACATTTTGGAGTAATTACAGACATGGTTAAGCAGCTACGTAGTCAATAGAAGGTTGCAGCATAGCAAATTATCATATTGTGGAACTCATAAAATAATAAATGTTCGATGTCAGATGAAGGTCGCTCTGGGTGATTCAGAATTATCGGCTATATTCTGAAGTATTGTAAGTGTTCAGTCTGATATTTTACATAGAGATATAGTGTTACTTGTTCGATTAGGATGTTAGCACACTAAAAATTCATATGTATGTAAATCAACTTAAAATTTTCTAAAGTTCAATAAATATGCGGTCTTTTGTTTGGTCCAATGAACTCACAAATGACCTCAACATTTAGCTGCTTCAGCGAGACCGCAGTAGGGGCAATTTCATTATGGCAATCCATCAGTTATATTTGCTCAAAACATTGCTGCGTCAAAATTCATATGTCGGGTAATGGGAGGAAACTTTTTTTAAAGCTCTGTTAATTGCAGATACAAGGAGGAGAGATGGAGAAGAAACTCTAGAATATTTCTGTCTATCCATCGGAGGCATGCTGAAATCCCAATCTAGGCTAGATGGATAAAAGGCAAGGATCTACGGCCATAGATTATGTTCTTATGCTTAATTGGAGATTAGTGCCCAAAATACCCATGTTTGTGTGCCCCAATAGTCATATAGGAAAAGGTTAATTAAACAACAAAATGCACAGAGAAGTATCCAAAGTATAACCCCTCGTACAAGAACATTTCTCATCAAAAATTGTATCTTTCTTCTCAAAAAAAATATGCATATGTTTGCGCCCAAACCAACTCATTAATCACTTCGCCAAACAAGCACACAAAAACTCGAACCTAAAGATTTAAAAGAGCTAATATCCTAAAATAATGAGAGCTATAGAAAAAATAAGAATGCATAATTTTAGCAGAATAAAAGGATAATTGCGCGATCAGACGAATCATGAAAAGCAGAAGACGTCGAACAAAGCACCTGCCAAGCGTCGAGGGTGTGCTGGAACTTCTGGAGGTAGCGGTCGGCGGTCGTCCGGATGGCGTCGTCTGGGTGGTGGTAGAGCGCGTTCAGCGCCTCCTTCACCATGCTCTGGTGATCGACCCCGATCCCTCCACCTCCCTCCATGTCCCCCCACTCGATTCGTCCCTTCGATTCGAACTCCTCAGCAAGGGCTGCCTCGGGTTCCTTCTGGGCTTTTCTAGGGTTTGTTCACTTCTGTTTCCCGCTTCGATTTTACCCAAATCGTAAGCGATTGACCGAAGCAAAGCAGCAAAAGGTTTAAAATCCCATGGATCAGCGACATGGGGCGCCTACCTCAATATATAACGGGCGGCGGATGTTATAATATATATATCGCGAGGGAAAAAATCGCAATTTTTTTTATCTTAATGCATGTATAAAAG
Organism: Pontederia paniculata; assembly: GCA_001647135.1. NCBI lineage: Eukaryota > Viridiplantae > Streptophyta > Magnoliopsida > Commelinales > Pontederiaceae > Pontederia > Pontederia paniculata. The sequence continues at coordinate 33,907 of LTAE01001337.1, read as the reverse complement.
AATTGAATTTTTAAATATTTAAGTTTGTAATAAGAAAATATAGAAAATTATTTTTTTTTCTCGAGAATTTTTTGAATATGTCAATTTTTTTTACCCTCGTCAAATATTCTTCTTATTTTTCAAATAATCTTGTAGAATCGTCCTCCTAAGAAAAAATTTTCTAATTCACCGCCACTTCTAAACAATATATATATATATATATATTGTTTTTATTGGCTATTCAATTTCCAATTTTTCAATTTGTTTTTTCATATATTTTGGATTAATATTTGTTCAATAATAAATTAGGTTTCTACTAGCTATCTCATTAATTTATGTCGTCAAGAATATGAATTATTAAAAACGGGGGCAATGAAATATATGAATTATTAGATCCAATTTATATTCAACCTTGAATTGTCTTGGTTGGGCTTTAAGCACTAGAAAAATTCAAATAGGATTTAAGTTAAATTAAACATGATTAATTCAAATTTTTAAGTTGGAAATGGATTATATTATTCTAGCTCCTTCTTTGTAAAGATGTGGTAATAAAAAAAGGAGACAAAGACATATGAGAAGTGAAAAGAATTATTTTTAATGTTTTTAATCTCGTGATGTCATACAAAAGAATGGATTGATCTCAAAGATAAGTGAGAAGAAAAGATGAAGAGTTTTTTTTAAGAGTAAGATCAAAAATAGAATCAGAATTTGGAAGATCTTTAAATATTTATTAATATTGTGATTATAAAGTATAACAATAATCAAGTCATATTGTTTTTATTGGATTGTTTTTTTCATAGTGTTTCATAGTATATCTATTAATTTAGTTTCATTGGATTGTTATTCCGTGTTTGAGCAAAATTTAAAATACTTTGAAATTTGTTCTTTGTATAATAAAATTACTTTGTGATTTTTTCGTGATCTTTTTTTACTTCTATGCTTAAGTTGTTTCCACATAAAATGGTGTCTTTTTTTCTAATATTATTTTTTTATGCATGATGTTGACTTAAATTAATTAATTCATACATAAGAATAGATGGAGAATGAGTGGTATTAGAGTGAAATTGATTTTTATTTTCTTATTTTGTGTGATATTCAGCGAGATGATCAAACTAAGTTGAATAATTATTCAGTTTCGAAAGCAAGGATGGAGGATATTCTCTATTGCAAAAAAATATTTGATCTCGTTAAATTATAAGATAATACGCCAACAGAAAAAACTATCGATAGTTAAAAAAATGCACAAAAAAATCATCAAAATAATTAGATAATTTTTGATGTGATTGTTTTCCATCATGTTGTTTAAGACACAAATGCACAAGTTTCGTGGAAGAAATCACAAAACTATATGAAAGATATACAAGTTAGAATACAGCCTTTGTAGTTAAAATTAGTGAACTTAAAATTTCAAAATAATATTATTGAGAAAGAGCACACTCGTAAGAGTGTTTCTTTTATTTCAATTCAAGGTTTTTTTTTGTTGCAAAGTCTTTGCACATGAATCAAAGGAACAAGGAGAGAAAATTGAACTCTAAGACTCAATAATGCATATTTCTATTATATGGAGATACATAATATGAATACAGTTATGCAATGTAGAGAAGAAGAAAATCATCAAAAGTATGTATGTGGCTTTTAATAAATTTGGAACCTTGGCGAACTTCAATACATAAAAAAAAAGCAGAGCAATGTTAAAGTACATAGTGAATTTATGATTGATAAGCCAATGGTAGATTTATATGACACAGATTTAGAAGGTTCTGAGCAAGAAAATAAAATTACCGACTTGGCATATCTACAAGAGAACATTGATCTTCTATTAGATATTCAAGATCTGAATATACGTTGATTACTAAAGAAGGGGGAACAAAGTCAAAATGAAGAGAAAAATATAGATGATATTGTCGGATCGATCGACATAAAGATCAAGTTATGAATTTTGATGAAGTTTCTTCTCACAAGCTAAAATATGAGATTGTTGAGCTTTTTTAAGCCTTTGAAAGGTTCAAATAAAATTTAGGTTAAACTAAATTTAATCAACTTATGTGTTTGAGTTCAAGTTGAATTATATTATCCACATGAAATAAATTTGACTTCTCCTTAGATAAGTGGTAATAAGAAAAAGAGAAAGCTAAGGTAAAGAAAAGTTTTTTTTACTTATTATTTTTTAGTCTCCAAATGTCATATAAAGAAAGAGATTGATCTCTCTATATAATGAGAATAAATGAGAAGAAGAGAGGATTTTATTTTAGATGACAAAAAGGTTCTTCTTAGAGAATGAGGAATTAAAAGAAAATTGGATTAAGAAGATTTCTTGATATTGTTCTTATAGGTGATATTATTTTTGTTGATTATTTCAGAGTTTTAAGGGATATTTATTGACTTAATCTCATTGGATTGTTGTTTCGGGTTTGGACAAAATATGAAGGATTTTATAATTTATTTTTTTATATAATAAAATTACTCTGTGATTATCTTGTGATTGTTATTACCTTTTGTTGGAGAATTTCTCCATGTGATATATCTTTTGTTTGATATATTTTTACATGTTATTAGTTTGAATTATTTAATTCATACATAAGAAAAAAGGGATTTCCAACACTGAAATCAATTCAAAATTTTGTTACCATTTATTACATGAAATTAGACGACAATTGTAAAATGCACGGAGAAAAACTATACAACTAAATTTTTTTGTTTATCTTTAATGATTTTCATCTCAAATTGATTATAGGGTCCATTTATTTTGATGAAAATAAGTTTTAAAATAAAACAAATGCTTATGTTACTAAATTGAAGAAAATTGATTTATTTTGTGACTTTAAGATATAAAAAATTAAAAATATGAGAGAAAGAGGAAGGAAAATGAATTTCTATTTGTAAAAAAAATCATTTATGAAAGGACATCCTTCCTTTTTACTCAACATAAAAAAACATTTTTGTATTAACAAATCATTTTTTAATTATTATAATTTATTAGTAAGTGATGAAGTTATTTAAAAAAAACTTTCTATTTCATTATATTTATAATAACTAATTTATAATCTTTATCATGGTGGATGCAAAGTGTCCAAATACAAAAAAAATGAAAATTGCGGCTAAATATTTGGGTGCTCTACTAGACCGCCTCAAATTGAGACAGTCACATCCCCAAATTAGGTTCATTTGAGGCGGTCCAGATTGCCCCAAAATGAAGATATAGGATGAAAATCCCAGATTTTGGGGCGGTCTAGAGGACCGCCTAAAAAAATAAAGGCCTTCGTTCGAGGCTTTTCATCGTTTCTCACTTCCTCTCAATTTCTTCTCCTTCGGTGGCGGCGATGACAAGGAAATTGATCTTGTCCTCTCTTTTACTCCAGCGACAGCGACGACGAGCTATGCGGTGACAAAGTGATCCTCTCCTCCTCTCTCCGACAAGGGATCTCCTCTCCTCGGCGAACGACGGTGGCAACAAGGTTTCTGATCTCCTCCTCTCCTCCTTTCTTCGGTTTTCTCCTTTCCTCTCCACGGCGAGCGGCATCAACCACAAGCAGGCGTGTCCCTATTGCAAAGACACGAGCGCTCCTACTGCAAGGGCATGGGCAGAGAAGTAGAGAAATAAACATTTTTAGATAATTACATTTTGGTAGAAAAATAGAGAATTAATGAAGTTTTATTTTTTATTTCAATCTTTTCAATAAATTTTGACACAATTGATATCGTTCATAAAGCATGATATATAAATTTGACATTCTTATATATTTAATTTATATTTCTTTTTAATTATTATTTCATTAGAAATTTAATATATTTATGTATATATAATATATTACAAAAAATATTTTCTCAAAAAAATCATCGTTTGATGTACAATAAGACTAATCCCGGTCGTAGAACTTACTACATAATTTTTAAATGGGATTGAACTTTTTATTAACTTTGTTTTCAATCGTATCGTCTCGATACTTATATGATGGAACAATTAGATGTTCATGTTTAAAATGTTTTAGCTTTCTTTTACACATATTTTTCGAATATATAAACTAATATGATTTTTTTGTAGATGTTTTCTTCAAAAAAAAAGGCGAAAGTTACTTCTTCATGTCCACTCAATATATTTGAGAGACATTCGAGGACTTTCACCAGTGAAGACTCATCAGAAGGTGTTGTACCATCTCATTTTCTTACTGGTGTTGAAACTCAAATTCTAGAATATGCACAAGATGTGTGTACATCATATGTGCAAAATAAAACACATTTGGAATTTGATGGAAATATGGAGTAGATATTTGGTCTCGTTTTGAATTTAGACATCACATGTATATTATCACTAATTAACTCTTCAATTTGTAGGCTCTTACCATCTAAACATATGGACATTGCTTTCACTTAAGTGATGTGGCATATATATGATCATAGCTGGTTGACTTGGAAAGAAATACCAAAAGCAACCAAATAGATGATATTTTGAAAGTTTCATATTTTTTCCTAATATGATTATAAAAATATTTATTTAATTTTAATATATTTTTATATGATTTAAGAGTTTGCTTGGTGGGACACAGAGTACAATGGTCAAATCCATAAGACTTTTAACACTCATTGCTCTAAGAGGTTATCATTCATCTTAGCTGTGACACAGTGAGATCAAGAAAATGCTACCTAGATTGGTGATCAAGTATGAGCTGGATTGTGCGTTAAGCGGTCAACTAAGAGCTATAAGGAAAAATGTGAAACGACAAAGAGAAATCACGCATCTGATCAAGATGTTTGTTTATATTATGGTGATTGTATATCTAGAATCGCAATTGCAAAAAAAATGTACGTTAAATTTTAGTTTAACTAATCATTATAGTTTTGAGTTTGTTAAAGTATTTAATTTTGAGTAATATTTTTTTATAGGAGAAAGATATGTGTAGGGAATCCACTGAAATATTTTTTACGACTCATATGAAAAAGGACAACACGTGAAGTTCGGGTTTTACGCATAAAATATGTGTAATGTTTTTTATATCACTTGTCTTTTAAATAAAATTATCTTGAATATATTTATAATTAGTTTTTTTTACAAGAGGAGTTTAAAGTTAGAAAAGCTAAATATTTGACTCAATATATTGAATAAGGACTTACACCGATGAGTAATAGAGAACACTAGACTCAACATATTGCCATTTATAAAAGTGTGTGCTTACGATTGTGGATATTTTGTTGGCTATTTTGATTTTTCATCATCAAGTGGAGTATCAGCACCTTCAAATGTAACAAAAGATAGAGTCCCTTCAGCAACAATTGAAACATAAGGACGAATTTGAAAAACAATCGCACTTTATAGTGAAAAAACTTGAACGAAATCAACATAAGCAATTCAAAGCAATAAGTCAACAAGGAGGATGACGACGATGAGGATTTGTGATGTGTGTAAAAAAATGAGGATGAAAACTTTATTAATTTTGTATAAAAAATGTGGTGGTTTTAAATTTTATTATGTGTGTATTTATTTTGTGATATGTATATGTATATTGTATTTTTTGAGATTGCTATTATATTTTTATATTTTTTTGTATTTGAGGCAATCTAGAATATTGCCTCAATTAAGCGAAATGAAGTGGTCCAGACTACCTCAACTGAGGTGATCATCACAGTTGGTCTGTAACCACCTCGCTTTGAGGTAGTTTGAACCACCTCAATTGAGACCGTCTCAAATGTGTTTGCAACAACATTTTAGGGACGACACATTTCACTTGTCCATTTCAAATTTGAAACGATCTTGAACATATATAATTTGTTATAGTGGTTAGTTTTTAATTTTGTCTTAATTGAAATGGGTTGCTGAGGTATACGAATTGTAACTTGATGACACCATTATGCATTAATGCAAGGGTCACATTTATATGGGACAATCCTACTTGGAATTTGTAGATGATGAATGGGCGCTTAATTGGGGTATCCTCGTCCATGGACTTAATCTAAAGTTTGAAGAATGGATAATCTTTAATCATTGGAGCTTCATTTTTTCTCATCACTTGAACTATAATTTTCATGTTAAGCTATAAGCATGGCGACTCATGGCCGTCGAGAGGCCTACAACAATCATGGAATACAATATCTAGAGGCGCGAGTTGGATGCTCGGATCCGACACTGTAGCATTTTTTTTGGAACGACACATGGAGCAAATGTCTAGGGCACCTAACATACCGTGTAATTTTACACCCCAAAGATAGTACAAGAACAACCACATTATCTTCAATGGTATCAAGGCAAGGATCTTGGATATTGAATGTTTTAACGGGGTTGTTAGATGACCAGGATATAAATCGCCTAGCAACAATTTCGCCACTGGGGAGTAATCATGGACAAGACCAACCTTATTAGACACTAGAGGCCTCCGGCACATACAACGGTTACAACCTCATAATAAAATAACATTGGAATGATAAAAACCCCCTTTGGGAAGTGTCTTTGGTGATGAATGAGCCTCAGTGATGAATGAGCCTTAGTGAATCATAAGCTTCTTATGGATGATGTCCCACAACAAACTGCTAACTAACGATTCAACGATTTAGAAGATAACTTTTAACATATGGTGACCATCAAGAATGCTAGGGAACTTTTGAAAGCATCCTACACACTTTTAGAGATTGCATAAGAGCACGAGAGGTTTGGTGTACCCTCGCCACCACTTATAAGTGATATTTTTTTAATGTGCCCCCATAGAATTGGCTAAAAACGAACGTGCAGTGCACCCTCTGGAGTAGGCAAGGCATTAGCCGGTGCAACATCTTTGGCACTGCATGCTGGTGGCTATGGAAGTGGTGTGACTACTCAATTTTCAATGAAGCTTTTCTTGACCCACATGACAAAGCCTTACACATTTTTAGATAAGTTGAGAACTTCGAGCTAGCTAATCACTATTCATCAGCCTTGAAGTTTCCTACTGAACAATGATTAAAAACGAGTTTGGATTGCTCCTCCACAACTGATGCAATCTTTCATATTTCAGCCAACGGACAACTAGCTACACATGCAGAGTAATTATACGTGACTCTTGTGGATCATTGCTGGCTGGAATGATAGGTACCATTGAAGTGTTATCGCCAGCCTAAGCGAAACTCCAATCCATTCAAATCCGGTTGCGTCTCTTAAAAAAGAAAGGGTACGCCTGCATCATAATGAAGTCTGACTCTGCCCAAGCAATGGAAGTCCTAAATAGTCCTTCACAATGCAATCCACACATAAATGCCCTTGTCAGGAATATCCATCAGGAAGCCACAAGGGAGACCATCTTCTCGCATGTCCTTCGAGAAGTGAAGAATGTTGACCCAGGTGAGACACAACACGGACATCAACAGAGGAAAAAAATAGAGGAGAAAAGTTCACATAGAACTCAACAGGAGATTAATTTTATTAATTGGTCAACACTGGAATTTATAGCACAAAGAAGATTAGTTTGATATGAAAACTAATTATATCCTAAACTCAAAAGATAATGTCATAATCAAAACAAAAAACTAATCCAAGCTAATCTAATCCAATCAACTTGATAAGATAAGATAAGATAAAATCTGATATAATCTAATATCTTTCAAACTTCACCATGTCAATATTAGATCCTAACATACTCCTCCCTAATCTTGACATTCTTTCAAATCCTTCATTCCATGAAAGTAGCGCATTGTCGCCATCTTCACTGTTGGTAATGCTTTCGTAAGCACATTTGCTCGCTGCTCTTCCGTGTGCACAAACTCAACTTTAATTTGACCTTTATTAACACATGCTCGGATGAAGTGTAACTTTGTGTCTATATGCTTGCTTTGGCCATGGAAAACTGGATTCTTAACCAATGCAATAGCTGATCACTTGTTATCAACTAATAATTTTACTGGTCTCAATTCTTGCTTTGTTAATTCTCCCAATAGGTTCCTCAACCACATTGCTTGACATGCCGCCTTTGTAGCTGCCGTGAATTCAGCTTCACAAGATGATAAGGCTAAAGTCTTCTGCTTTTGGGATGCCCATGAGACAAGATTGTTGTCTCCAGTGCTCTTTCGATCATCCAAATCACCAGCTAGATCACTATCATTGCATTCTATGATCTGTTCTTCTTGAGCACCTTTCTCATACATAATTCCATAGTATATGGTTCCTTGCATATACCTGAGTATTTGCTTCACGACCGTTTGGTGCATCATGGTTGGTCTCTCCATAAAATGGCTAGACACACCGACTGCATATGAGAGGTCAGGTCTGGTATGAAGTAGATACCTCAGGCTACCTATGACACGCTGGTACTCTGTTTCATCCACTGGCTCATATTTTGGGTCCTTGTGTAACATTGCCTTTAGTTCCATTGTCCGCCATGCCAAACTTCTCCAGAATTTTCTTTGCATATGATGATTGCCTTAGAGTCATCTTGTTCTCCTCTTGAGTCACCTCAATTCCTAGATAAAATGTGAGCAATCCAAGGTCACTCATCTCAAACTCTCTCATCATTTGCTGCTTGAACACTGCAATTTCATATGAATTTTGTCATATTACCACAAGATCATCCACATACTCGCCAACAATTATGCCATCATATCCTTCACCTCTTGTGTACACAGCTTGCTCTTGTGCATACTGAAGCGTAAATCACACATGTAAAAATATACTCGGCAAGTATACCGATCGCTCAAGTAATAAAGAGTGAATAAAAGAGTTGTCGATCCCACAGGGACTAATGAATTAAAAATCCGAAATCTTATTTGAAAACTTGAAAAAGATAAATTTTAATAGTTGGTTTTGAAAAGATAAAACAAAAAGATAAAATAAAACAAGTAAGAGATAAAGGATTAGATTTAAGTTTTTAAAAGATAAATAGATAAAATAGATTAGGTTGGTTAGGGATAGAAGTCTGTTAACCACTGTTATCTTTTGGAATTAATCAATAAAATATCTAAATGTTGGATGGCAGAAGGATTGATTTAAAATTATAAGACTCCGGAAACGAATGACTTAACTATTTTGAAAATAATTTAAGTTAGGAATACGTGAAAACGTTAGACCCAAAATAAATCACTTTAAAAATGCAATGAAATCAAATCCTAAATTGCTAGGCCTCTTTCGAGTGAATAGCAACCCACAACCTAGGAATTCTGAAAATAGATAGACTCAGGTTCTTGAATTTGATCAAGTAAATCCAAGAAAGACAACCGAAAAAATGAAAGTTGGACACGACCCGCATTGCGTCCAAAACGGACCGCGTCGGCCTATGGAAAACTCGGCACTTGATTGATCGGAGAGAACACGGTCGAGTTCTAAAAAAGATCACGACTGCGTTCGTCTCCAATAAAAGCTATTAAAATAAACAGAAAATGGCCGAATTGGGCGTGTGATCAACACGGCCTGTGTCGGCTCTCGGAAAAGACATTGTCGAGTCTTGAAAAGGATCATGATCGCGTTTCGATAAAAACAATAAAATAATCAAAACATCGGCATACGGCTCAAAAAATGAGGAGAAGAACACGACCGAGTCCTGAAGAGGATCACGACCGCGTTTTCCGACGATTAAAATATTCAAGAAATATGCAACGATCGCGGCGAATATGAGAGAAAACGGCCCGTGTTGATGAACACAGCCTGTTTTCTTCACGGCCGAAAACACAAATTCGATTAAGAAAATTCAAACTAAAACCAGATACGAATATAGAGAGTAATACTAACAATATCTCACGATTAATGTCAATAAACTACTCATTAAATAAAATAAAATATTCAGATTCAAGTTCATCTAATCATTCAGCATAAAATAATCCAAAATACTAACAAGGTTTACAGATTCTTCCTTAACCAATAAACTAAACTAAGAAAGGAAAAAAACTACTAACAGATAATCCAGAAATTCGTCAGGACTTCGTCGTCTTCAGGTCTCCTCCTCTCCAACAGAACTTCAGGCAGAAACTTCAACTCCAAAAAATAGGGATTCCCCTCTGGGGTTACATGGGGTCTTATTTATAGGCAAAAGTTGACATGAAGACCCTAAATCGAACGGTTAAGATTACATCTTTTTAACTTAGAGGTGAAGTAATCATCAGAAGTCGTCCGTTTGGTCGAACCGCCTTTTAAGGTGAGAACACGTCCCATGTTGTATCAAAACGGCCCGAGTTATGCTGACGTGGAGTCAGATTCCCAGTTGATTGCGAACACGGACGGTGTTGACGTCTTCGCTGACAAGTAGCGTCTTCTGAGTGGTTGAACCAACCGTTTTGACGTGGACACCGTTGTGGCAATGATCTGACGTGGCAACCTAAAACGGCCCGGATCGGAGTTGCATCTAATAATTGGAGTTGGACACGGCCCGTTTTGAACCAAAATGGCCCGAGTCGGCATTGGTTTCCTTTAAGCCTCGGCTGTTTGCTGTTTACTTCGAGTTCCTCGCAGTTTTGAGCTTCTTTTACCTGAAAATCACACAACAGAGAACATTTGGGTAGTTTCTGACTCATAGACAAAATGTAATGAATAAATTACTAAAATAATAAACAAATCTATACTAAATGCCAAAAAATGATATGAAATAGATGTGTGCAACATGTATATTTATGCTCGCATCACATACCTGCTGAATATGAGGTTCTTCAAACCTCTGTCGAGCTTGATATTCCATGCCCGTGGAGCTTGCCTGGACCATACAGTGCCTTGCTTAGTTTGTAAACAAGGTGCTCCTTGTTCTTTTGTACAAACCCTTATGGCTACGTCACATAGACTTCTTCTTCAAGATCTCCATTGAGGAACGCTGACTTCACATCCAAGTGGTGCACTTGCCAACCTCGATTTGTAGCAATCGCAAGGATGGCTCGAACTGGTGCAAACACCTCATCAAAGTCTACACCTGGTCGTTGAACATATCCCTTTGCAATGAGCCTCGCCTCGTGCTTGACTATCTTCCCTCCTAAGTTCTTCTTCACCTTGTAAACCCACTTCAGCCCTATGGGTTTTTGTCCCACTGGCAACTCGATGAGAGTCCATGTTGCATTCTTCTATATGGAGTCAATCTCTCTCTTCATCGCATCTTCCCAGTCGGCTTTCCCAGTAGCTTCTCTATAACTTGATGGTTCCTCCAATTCGTCCAGCAAAGCTTTGTCTTTTGTCTCTTCATTAGGGAGCTCAACTCTCTTTGAGTCTCTCATAATGCTTTCCATGTCTTTGTATCTGACATGGCTAATGCTACTGTCGCTGCTGGTGGATGATGACGATGGGGACATCGTAACTATTTGGGAAGAAGATGAAGACTCGGCCCTTACCAGAGTTCCAGCCGACGCTGGAGATTCGGCCATGGTTGATGAAGCCACATCCGCAGTTGACTGTGCCACTTCTGCTGCTCGAGCTGCGGCACACGCTCGTGATCTCGTCATCGGTCCCGACGGTGGTTGATCAACCAAAGGTGTTGCAACCTGAGCTACAGTATGAAAAACTTCCTACTCACCTAAACTTGAGGCAGTTGCTGTCGAAATTTGAAGGTCGTCTTGCTCCGACTCGGGAATTGAACTCAACTCCACTCCAAAATTTGAAGTTTCGCCATCTGCCTTGGCTTGCGCTCCATGCAAACTCCTTGCCCTCTTCGAACTTCACGTCCTTGTTGACATGTAGCTTCTTGGAATGAGGGTTATACAGTCTACGGGCCTTGCAACCTTCATCGATGCCGAGGTACACCATGGCTTGACTCCGGTCATCAAGCTTCTTCAAATGTGGCACGGTTATCTTCGTGTGAGCGGTGCATCCAAATATACATAGATGCCTGAGATGCAGCTTCTTCCCGATCCACATTTCATGCTACGTACGATCACCTAAGACCTTTGTTGGCAAGCAGTTCAAGAGATACACCGCATGCCTCATAGCCTCTCCCCAGAACCTCCCAGGGACATACTCTTCATGAGTGATCTTGCCATCTCCATCACGATGCGATTTTTTATTTCTACCACGACATTCTGCTACGGAGTGTATGACACGGTCAGGTGTCTCTGGATCCCAGCCTCTTTGCACAGCCTGGTGAACTCACTGAAGAGGAACTCGCCACCACGATATGTCCTCACGGTCTTCACTCGGCATCCAGTAGTAGTTCTCCACCTGTAGCTTCAATTTCCTGAAGGCCTCATAAGCTTGATCCTTTGACTTGAGCACACATACCCACATCCATCGAGAGTGATCGTCAAGTGGAAGCATGAAATAATTGTTACTTCCAATAGTCGATGGTGTGATGGGTCCACAGAGGTCGATATGCAGAAGTTCGAGCAACTCCTTTGCCCAAAATTCTGTCGATGTTGGGAGTGGGTTTTCTCGCCTGCTTGGCAGCCAAAAATCCCTGACAGGAGACTGTTCGGATGCTCGATGGCTGGCACACTGATAGTCATCTTCTTCTTGGTCAACAACTTCAAGGATTTGAAGTTGACATGCTCTAGCCGAGAATGCCAAAGTCATGCTTCATCTGAGATATTTGCAAGTAGACACACAAGCGAGTGAGCCTCCGAGATCATCTTGTACAACTGATTTGAAGACCTCTTGATTCTCATGAGTAACTTGCCGTGGGAGTCATACACTAGAAGATGATCTTTCTCCATGATGATCTTACTCTCTCCTTCGGCTAGCTGACTGCAGCTGATGATGTTGTTGCAGAGGTTAGGGATGTAGCACACATCTGCAAGAAGGCGCTGCTCACCTCCCATGAACTGGAGTAGCACCAAGCCTCTTCCTTTGATAGCAACCGTGGAACCATTGCCGAACCTTACATGCCATTGGACAGTATCATCCAGGTTGTAGAACTTCCTCCGTTGTCCCGACATATGGTTGCTCGTGCCATTGTCGAAGTACCACACATCGGAGGTCTTGTTCTCCTTGGCTTCTGTTAGGAGATTAGGATCCGACTTGTCTTCAGTCAGCAACATGAGGTCTGGATTCTCAACTAATGTGGACATGAGTAGGGTTGTCTCCTCCTCATCCACGTAGGAGAAATTCGCTTCTTCGTCCTTTGACTTTGCCTTGCACTCTAATGCATAGTGACCCATCTTGATGTAATTGTAGCACCAAATGTGACTCTCGACACGATTGCATTTGCCCGCACCATCCGAGTTGTCCCTACTACGTCGGCCACGGTCTCTGCCACGATCACGTCCATCCCGATTGTGATTGTCACCTTCACGGTGGGCAGGAGCTTTTCCCTTCTTGTCCGATGATGCTTCTCTGTCGCCGTTCTTCTTTTGATCATCGCCTAGCGCATGTTTATGTGTGCGCTCCTCCCAAGTCTTCAAACTCTCGACTGCTTCTTCGAATGGCATGGTATCAATATCGCAAAACTACTCGATACCCGTGATAACCGGGAAGAATCTGTCCGATATGCTGTTGAGAAGTTTCTTCACCATCGTCGCATCATCTAGGGTTGAACCCAAGTTGATGAACCTTGCTGACATACCCGCCAACTTTCCAGCGTAGTCGTCCAGGGTCTCTCCCTCCTTCATTTGTAACATCTCCAAATCTCTTTTGAGATTTGAGAGACGTGCAGCCTTGACACGATCGGCTCCGACGAATCTCGTCTTGAGACTGCTCCAAAGATCCTTCGCCGTCTTGTTCTTCGCTACTTGCAGAAGAATATCTTCCGTAAGCGACTAGAGAAGACATGCCCTCGCCATCTTGGCCTTCTTGACATCCACCACAACCCCTTCCGTCGGTACCACCGCTTCCCAAACTCCCTGAGCGTCCATCAAGGCTTCCATCTTGATCGCCCATGTGGTGTAATTGGTGGTCGTGAGTTGAGGGTAATGGAACGACATCCCACCTTCCTTCGTTGTTGCTGCGTTAGTGGTGACGAATGACATGTTCTCGAGTCGAATATACTTGGGCATGCACTCTGGTGAGCCTTAGGGCCTACAGGTTAGACCGCTGACCACATGTCTCGTCTGCACGAAGCTCGCGCAAGTCTGCCGTTCAGCAGTGTCGCGTCGTCGCTGCCTGCGCGTGCTCCTCCTTCGCATTCAGTCGTGCTGCGTTGTCGCTGCCTGAGTGCCTGTACTCTGATACCACGTGTTGTCCCGGGTGAGACACAACATGAACAACAACACAAAAAAAAAACAGAGGAGAAAAGTTCACATAAAACTCAACAGAAGAAGATTAATTTTATTGATTGGTCAACACCAGAATTTAAAGCACAGAGAAGATTAATTTAATCTGAAAACTAATTTTATCATAAATTCAAAAGATAAAGTCCGAATCAAAATAAAAAACTAATCCAATCATCTTAAGATAAGATAAGATGTAATCTAATCTAATCTAATTCTCTCTCAAACTTCACCACATCAAGATTAGATCCTAACAAAGAATTGAGCCGATTGGCTTGCAAAGATTGCAGGGCGCGTTGATGTCCATGAGCATGAACTTATGTTTCGACCACATAGCTTGGAGAGATTTCTCTTTGGAGATTGGGATTGTTGTACCCAATTTTTGTATGTCTTAACATGTAACTTTAGGCTTTAGCCTCCTTTATTTACCGAAAAAATTACATATTCAATTTTAATATTTCCCTAACCTTTATCCAAATGGACAAAAAAACCATGTCATCAACTTCTAATTGATTAGTTTGTTATTATCTTGCATTTATTTTTACTTTAAGGGAGATCCTTAAGGATAACGGGTGTGCAACTCATTTAATAACACCAAGTTGAAAGATATGTTTATATCATAACATGTCGTGCACATATCTCAATACATATCATATTGTGCACTTTATTTTTTTCATTGCATAATGTTTAGTACCCTTACGTTGTTATAAAGATAGACAAAGAGGGAGCAAGAGGAGGCCTCACCGACGGCGGCGCTTCCACACACACCTTTGTTGTAAAAATATTATTTTGATAAAACAAATATAGTTGACATATATGTTTTATATGTTAGGGTCAAGTCAGATATTACATATATATTTTATATATTAGGTTATGTTTGATTCAGTTGGTAACGAGTTCAACCCCCCAAAGATGAAAACCCCATTTAAATCTCGAAAGCATCAATGTTGAAGCGGTAAAACGCTCTAAGCTCTACAATTATAAAAATAATTCGTCGCTAATGCCGTCAACCTTAATTCTAGTTTGAAAGTTAATTATGGGTCATGAGAGGTTTATGAAAACGTAATCTATGAAGAAATTAATTAATTTTACAAATCTTATGTAACGGAAAAATCATAAGCTTAAACAGATTTATTTAAATGATAACATTTCTTGAAAAATTTAAAGAGTAAATGGACAATTCTAAAGTTTTAAGAGCAACGCAAAATAGTCGAACCGAAAATTAAACTTGAGAGTAACCTTTTCTTAATTTCTTTTATATATATGTAAAGGAGAAATGAGAAGAAAATGAAAGTCATGTATAATAGATAGGCATAGCGATTATGCAATTAAATTGATTATAGTCTTTCAAGTTCTTGCATAACATCCAGTCCACAAATATATATTTACATTCCCCTACAATCATCATATAGTTAACTACTTTATACAACTCAACACTTTAATCGTTCTCCTAAATCCAATATTGTAGCAACTAATTTCTGAAAACCCACAAACATACAAGTACTAGCAGCTAGCTAGAAGTAGAAGTTGTGATGACCACCTTGATGTCTGCCACCTCCTAAGCTTGCCATCAGGCCAGCCTCCCCCATGTCATGATCCGCAGCCTCAAACCCACAATTCATGAAGAACCCAAATGACCCGTCTTGTTGATCAGTGCTGCCACCCCTTGGGCTCATCCCCATCATCACAGCTGGTACTGTTCCACTCATATCCTGTGCTGGTGGCAGGTCAAGGAAGTTGCACTGCAGCAGCTGTGCCAAGTTCAAGAATGGGTGCATGGCGCTGTTGTCCTCCTCTGTGGGTGGGCCAACAGTACATGTTAAGTTAGATGTATCCATCTGTACTTGACAGCATTCATCTGGCATGAGCTGCTGGTCTCCTGGAGGAGTTGGTGACCTCAATGTGGGAAAAGAAGACCCACCAGCAGCAGCAGCAGCAGTAGTGTTATCCTGATCTGTATTCTCCCCTTTACTCTTGTGGAGGACTCTGCAAAGAACCCAGTCCTCCTGCATGTCATAAAGTGCGCAACAGAAGTGATCAATGCTGCTCTCAAACTAAGCATATAATTTCCTCTTCTTCATTAGCAACAAATTATTTGTAGAGTACAGTTAATATTTAGAATTTTGGATTGTAAACCATGGATGATATATGTGATTTACCTTTGGAGGTGAATGAGATGATTCTAGCCGGAACTCATGCATGACCCAATCAGTCTTCATTCCATTAGGAGCTCGGCCACGGTAGAAGACCAAGGTCTTCCTCATCCCCACCGTGCAACGTGACATGGGATCGCAGATGGTTCGGTCTTTTCCGGTGGCCTTCCAGTAGCCGGACTTGGTCGCTCTGTTCGTCCGCAATCCGGTGGCGTACTTGCGGTCCCGGAAGCTGAAGAAGTACCACTCCTTGGCGCTGAGTTTAGCAACGTCTGAAAGCCAGCCACAAGAATTCAATGGAGAAAATGTTAATTAGGCATGTGTATATGTATGGATGCATAATAATGAGTAATAGTGCAACTTATCCATGACAACATGGAGACAACATATTATGGTGTAAATGCCAAGTTCGTCACGTTTGGTTTGTATGACAAGGTTCAATTAATGATACAGTTGNTTACTCTCTCCTTCGGCTAGCTGACTGCAGCTGATGATGTTGTTGCAGAGGTTAGGGATGTAGCACACATCTGCAAGAAGGCGCTGCTCACCTCCCATGAACTGGAGTAGCACCAAGCCTCTTCCTTTGATAGCAACCGTGGAACCATTGCCGAACCTTACATGCCATTGGACAGTATCATCCAGGTTGTAGAACTTCCTCCGTTGTCCCGACATATGGTTGCTCGTGCCATTGTCGAAGTACCACACATCGGAGGTCTTGTTCTCCTTGGCTTCTGTTAGGAGATTAGGATCCGACTTGTCTTCAGTCAGCAACATGAGGTCTGGATTCTCAACTAATGTGGACATGAGTAGGGTTGTCTCCTCCTCATCCACGTAGGAGAAATTCGCTTCTTCGTCCTTTGACTTTGCCTTGCACTCTAATGCATAGTGACCCATCTTGATGTAATTGTAGCACCAAATGTGACTCTCGACACGATTGCATTTGCCCGCACCATCCGAGTTGTCCCTACTACGTCGGCCACGGTCTCTGCCACGATCACGTCCATCCCGATTGTGATTGTCACCTTCACGGTGGGCAGGAGCTTTTCCCTTCTTGTCCGATGATGCTTCTCTGTCGCCGTTCTTCTTTTGATCATCGCCTAGCGCATGTTTATGTGTGCGCTCCTCCCAAGTCTTCAAACTCTCGACTGCTTCTTCGAATGGCATGGTATCAATATCGCAAAACTACTCGATACCCGTGATAACCGGGAAGAATCTGTCCGATATGCTGTTGAGAAGTTTCTTCACCATCGTCGCATCATCTAGGGTTGAACCCAAGTTGATGAACCTTGCTGACATACCCGCCAACTTTCCAGCGTAGTCGTCCAGGGTCTCTCCCTCCTTCATTTGTAACATCTCCAAATCTCTTTTGAGATTTGAGAGACGTGCAGCCTTGACACGATCGGCTCCGACGAATCTCGTCTTGAGACTGCTCCAAAGATCCTTCGCCGTCTTGTTCTTCGCTACTTGCAGAAGAATATCTTCCGTAAGCGACTAGAGAAGACATGCCCTCGCCATCTTGGCCTTCTTGACATCCACCACAACCCCTTCCGTCGGTACCACCGCTTCCCAAACTCCCTGAGCGTCCATCAAGGCTTCCATCTTGATCGCCCATATGGTGTAATTGGTGGTCGTGAGTTGAGGGTAATGGAACGACATCCCACCTTCCTTCGTTGTTGCTGCGTTAGTGGTGACGAATGACATGTTCTCGAGTCGAATATACTTGGGCATGCANATATATATATATATATATATATATATTTATATATGTTAATTTCTAATTACCTGGAAGCTCCCATGGCTCTTGAGTGTGCAAATCCACCTCCACCATGGTGCCTTCCAAGGGCCACTCGCCGGCCACCTTCTTGTACAGATAATGGCAGACAAGTTCCTCGTCACTTGGATGAAACCTGAAACCTGGTGGCAGTGCAGACTCTATCTCCCTTAACCCCATATATCTTTAGCCTCTTGCTATATATTTTTTGCTTGCTTTGAATCCTGAGAATAAGGTGATGAAAGAGAGCTGAAAATTGACCAGATCAGAACTTTGTTCAAGGTTTAATTGTTAGGAGTGGGTGATGTGCAAGTGTGGCTTAAATTCTTGTGAGCAGGAGGCTTGGAGCATATATATATAGAAGAGGGAGCAAATGCAATAAATACAAGCCATATACTTAATGTGAATTTTCATCTCATCCCTATCACAAGGAGAAGGCGTGTACATGCAGCTGTCTCAATCTCTGAGAAGATGTTAAAAAGCAGCGAATACTTGTAGCAGAAGGGCATGAAGATTATCCATAGTCACAAGGAATCCGTGAAACGATAGAGGATAAAACAAGGCCTACTCTTGGTGTGCATGCATGCCATGCTTTCAAGTGCAGAATTATTGGGAGCCATTTAAGGTTGTTGGTGTGCATAAATAAATTGGATGAGAATGACGAGTTGGCATGAGGCCACGATTGAACAAAAAAATGGGGACTGAACATACTCATGCAATACGTACGTATATCATGGATCAATTTGTTCACCTCATACACGTACATATTATGATAGAAGACAGTGCACTAATAATACAAGAGCAAATGGGACTCCGATCATGATGGAAGCCTAAGAAGAGGACTGGATAAGGAAGAATCTAAGCTCTTGGTTGGCAATGGTCCATGCATCTCTCACAAGGTTCCGAAATATGAGACCACCACTGGTGCCACTAATGAGTAAAGTAAACACATTCCAGTAAGATATATGCATGCATGTAGGAAATGGTCATGTGTTTCTTGATCCATTTCTGGATTCCTTCTTTTATGCTGATGCTTATTTGTCTATGTATTAGTGTCCTTAATACTTTGGTGTCTGGATACATTAATCAGTTTAAACAGGAGATGTCAAACCTGCAAGGTGGCATGCACAGCTTAATAATATTCTTGATCTTTGTTTGTGGAGGTGCAAAATAATAGCATAGATCACACTAGAAAATGGAGAGCAAAGAGGGCTATTACTATTGGACAATGTCCTCGGAGAAAAAAAAAGTAACATTACTTGCCTATATTTCATATTTTAATAATGACAATATAGAGTTAATTGATTTTGCTATGTATGTGGTGCAATCTTTTTGAAAAAGGCATATAATTGATCTCAATTTAAGTAGTTAGCAGTATTTATTTTTGGATAGAGAAGTAGAAGCTCATTTTTTAGCTGAACTTGCAACATATTTAGTCCCTAATTTTGGAAAATATAGAGAGAAATAAACATGCAATGCATATATAAATTCAGAAAAAGAGAAAAAAAAAACACAAACAAAGACAAGTGGTTTATACATCTTATATGTATGAACATAAGTACAAATGTTTGTTTTACAATTAATGTTCTACAACTATATTGCTGATAGTTCCTTCACATCTGAGTTACTAATCACTAAAAAGAAACGTATATATCGTACGTAGATTTTCTCATTTTTTGCATAAATCAGTTAAGATAATGTTTGGACCTGAGACAAATTATTGACATAGAGTATGGTTAAATGTCATTAATCTTTCAACGACATCTCATAGATTCAAAATCGTTATTACTGTAACTCTCACCTTCTAACTGGAGATTGCAACAAACTTAGCTAAGGATATGTTTGGATAGAGAAAGGGAAGAGAATGAAGGTGAGGGGAAGATAATGAGAGGGAAGGGAATGAAGGGTAAATAATAATTTAAAAGTAATAATTTTTAATTAGTTAGGAGGGAAAAGAAGAATACCTTTTAATTTCTCTTTCAAATTATTTTTATTCAAACAAGAGTAATTTTTTATCCTCCCTTTTATTACTCTCATTTTTCTTCAATCCAAACACACCCTAAGTTAAATGCTTTTGACACATAAGTTTTTTTTTCTTTCACATTGATGCATATATGCATGCATGGTACATACAATTAGTTTTAAAACTTGGGGAGGTGACTGCAACGAAACAGGAAAACAATGCATGCATAGAGTGGACAATTCCATATCTGACAGGTCCCATCTCCTTGATGTGCTGTAACCAATATGCATCACTCCAAGATTTTGGTTGTGGACAGGATCCAAAAACTATATAGCAACTGCAAGCACATGAAAAATACCTAGGAAAAAGGATGCATGCAATTATTAGTCCTCGTGATTGGGGGTGACTAATTAACTTGTTTAATTAACGATTATTTTTCTTAGTTTTTAATTGTTTGAGAAGTGTCGGCTCCAGACTCGGTTTCTTCCAGCAATATATGGCTGCATTCCATGGACACAGACCTGAAAAAGGAGTTTAAACTCTGTACTAATCATGTCCATTATCTGACGCATATTTGGAGAAATTATGAGTTCACTCATTCTCTCATTATATATAAAATTAACAATCAATTGTGAAGTTCTAAACGAGAACAAAATACAAAGAAAAAGAAAACAATTAATCATGAGAGACTGCCATGCACCACAGTGACTATTCAAATTGTACTTAATGATGATGATCATGGTGTGATATTCCTCAGCATCATGTATTTATTTTCTTCTGTTGCAATAACAGTAATGCTATATATAATCAATTAATCAATTTTATCTTTCTTTTACTGTACTACTCATGTAATACGAGTAGAAAAACTGGTTGATAAGAACAGGAGTTGCGTATCTGCCTATTAGATGTCTCCAACACTCAAACACATAACTGTTGCAAACTACAAAGTGGCACATACGTCAGAGTAGTGTTCGTTATGTAATATATGTTGTAAGCTTTTTATCTATTCAATTCTTTTTGTGTTTAAATTTGAAATGATGATTTATAATAAATCTATTAATGATCCCTTGGATGTGTACACAATTGTATTACCTGGAGGATCTTGTGGATATAATTTGCAAAAAGATAGGATCAAATATTCATTTAGATTGTTTTATTTAAGTACACAGCCAAAAATAACTTCAGGCACTAATTTTTTTAAATTAAGGGTGCGTTTGGATAAATGAAGATAATGGGAAGGAGGGTAAGGAAGAGTAAAATCTTTTATCCTTCGTGCAATCTCAATTTGAGGTAAATAATTTTTAGTTAATTAAAAAAAAATAATTTTTACTTTTCTTTTTAAAAAAAATGTTATCCAAATGAGAATAGTTTTTACCTTTCCTTTCGTTATTCTTCTTTTCCCTCAATTCAAACGCATCCTAATAAAGACGACGTGCATATAAATATACCAACATATAGCTAATATAACAAAGAGCATGAAATTTTAATCTCTCTTCTTCAACAATATCTTTATATTTGAATTCAAGACTATTATTACTCTTAACTAATGCACAATTTTTTTGAAGAGAAAGATAGCTTATCTATTTATCCAAAAGCTAGAAATATCCTGATACATAATATTCAAGAGGCCCTGAGGATGGTTCTCTACCCAAAAGGTATCAACAAAAGAAGTATGCCCTAAGTTTGCTAAGAAATCTGCAGCCGAGTTAATTTCTCGGTATACATGCTTTAATGTAAAAGAAGTTAGACTATCAAAAGCATCCCAACAGTCTTTCACAATATTTGAGATCCTCCATGGGCACTTTATTGATCGTTGTAAGGATGGAGATTAAGTTTGTTGAATCACTTTCAATTGATACTAGCTTGAATCCTAATTGAATGCATTTGAGTAATCCGCATCTGATGGCCCAAGCTTCTGCAGCAAGCACTGAAGTAAACTGCTTTGAGATTGCACCTGCATACATACAACTTCTATTAGGAGATCGAATAAGATAACCTGCACCTCCGACCTCCCCAGGTCCGGAAAAGGACCCATGCACAATTAATTCAATTAACATTTGTAGTACCTTTGAACTATTTATAATTTTCACAAAGAAATAGTTATCTTATCATTAAGCCTTTAATTTGCCCTCTTGAATCAATTTTCTCTCCATAATCACTTACCTGAAAGATTGGTTCGTTTAGCTAAATTGTATACTTTGAGGGCCTTGAGTTGGGTATGCATACTCCATGAATAGTCTTCATGACAACCTTTGGTCACTTACTAATCCTACACATATAAAATAGAACCAATGATGTACTTAGGTAGGGACTCTTTTGCAATGTAGTTCCAAACAGTTGTCATCAGTATTAGTTCCCCTGCTCCCATAACATTGATAGACCACAGATATTTGAAATGAAAGTTTAAGCTTCATGCATGTAAGGTAGTTAGGAAAATTGGATAAACAAATTGAGGGCTATTTTGAAATTTTGATAACTTCAGAGTGTAGGAAAATGTTGTCTGCAAGCATTGTTTACACTGATAGGCCCAAGATTCTTGAAAGCAAAGTATGACCATGATTGTAAGAAAGAAATAATACGATAGTGTATTCTGTAGCAATTAATTACTCAAAAATTTGCAAGTTTTTTAATGATTAAGGTGACAGCACATCAAGCTAGTAATCTAGCTACCTCTTCTGACAAGGACTTGTGGCTTGTTTTATATTAATAACACAACCTTGGTAATACATTAATCAAATAAATACTCCCAAAACTTAATCCAATTAATGGATCACACAGATTAGCTTATGATGCATGCTATGGGATTATGCAATAACAATGTGAGTAATATACTTAATGTGATTTAATGACTAAAATTAATGATCAGGAGGATCATGTCTGTATATTAATCAGTAAGTAGGCGCCATCTTGCTATGATCACTGGGTCAGGAGCTCACATCAGTACCCCATCTCCTTGCAAATGATCAAGCTATCTTGAGAGTAAGCATGAAAAGAAATTAAATATTAGACAAATAAAATCTTCTGAAAAATAACAAAAAAAAGTAGAATATGAATTGGACAAAAAAGGTTGGTGCGGTGGAGGATGCATGTAATCTAATCATCATAACAATGATTAATGCCAAGCTGAATGCGTGTACAAAAATGTCTAACCCAAAAAAGCGACATAATATATATATATATATATATATATATATATATATATATATGTATTGCACATCTAAATTTTTAATTTATAAAAAAAATCATCAACTTTAACTGGTTAGAGATTTAGCCTTTATTAAATATTGGCTCAAGGGTTATCACATGGAAGTAAATATCATGTCACTCATTTTTTTATTTATTAAAGGAAAGCCTAATAATAATAATATTTTTTATTTCGTTTATGCATTATTAATACCAATAAAATTTTATGTTATACTAAAAAGTACTAATATTTCATAACATTTTAAAAACGACACATCCAATTATCCAAGTGATAGTTGCTAAGTCGATATTTGTTTTGTTTTCAAATGAATCATAATGGAGGTCAGATTGCAACAAATTTATGTTATATTAAAAAGTACTGAAATATGACAGATATAATTGAGATGATTAAATCAAATCATAATCAGTTGATTGTTAACTTTGAATGCTAAACATATGATAGTCCACGTGTCGGCATCATGCAATTAGTTTTTGTGTTGCAAGTTGCATGCACGTTGCATAATTGATAACGTTTTGCGTTGTATAATTATATAATATCATATTTTATTAATTATGTTCTTACGTTGACATTATATGTTTATATTTATATTTATATATGTTCAAGCAAACTAGATGCATCTCATGTGAAGTAAGTTTGAAGTCTATAAACCTTCAAACATTTCAAGCACGTCAAGATATGTAAAAAAAATATTATTCTGATGATTAATAGCTAAAAGATTTACAAGACTTCATTGTATCGTAAAAGAATAATATCATTATTAACTGTATACTCTATACAAATATTTTTTTTTCTAAAAATATCTAATTGTGCTGTCAAGTTTTACTATTTATGATGGTGATTCTCCGACTACAAAAATTCTAACAAATTATAGAGATATACGAAAGGAGTTTTATGAATAATGTATTCAAGGTCAATGAATATATATCTTATATATATCGATACTAATGTACCTTTCTATTATCCATTCTTCCATAATGGATATAAATTTGCTTTCTTTTCTTTCATGCATTGTAACGCCCCAAAAACACACCCTGTCATATGACAAAATGCACATTCGGAGACGCTACGGGGACTTGCTTACATGGCATAAATCTTGACTTAGACATAGAATTTGACTGATCAAAGAAACGATTACAAATATTGCGAAAGACAAAGTACATAAAGGAATATAAATGGATATGTCGATGCACATATGCGGAAGTCTTAGATACATGGCAACATGTGAATTCAAACTGGTAAAGTACAACTTAAGAAAATATAAAGACCAATATAAGAAAGAGGGACTCTGATGTCCATGTGCTGCAATATCATCACGAGCATCTTATACTGCACACGCCTCCATCATCAATTTCCTGCAGAATTGAATTGCAGGAGAGATGTACTCCCGTGAGCTATGAAGCTCAATAGGTGAACAAATCGAAAACCAAATAATGAAACATCATGATATATCGATATAGAACATCATAAAGAATATAACTTGTGATTAGATTATGAATTAATCATAATAGATGAATAAGGAT
>LTAE01001336.1:0-48365 GCA_001647135.1 Pontederia paniculata | reverse complement strand
TATATATATATATATATACATATATATATATACCCCTTCATTATCGGTCGACCTCTTTACATCTTTGGTCGACTGTTTATGCTTCTGCTCCTCTTCACATGTATTCTCCCTTTAACGTTGGTCGACCGCTCCATATGCTTGGGACGACCGCTGCACACATGTAGTTCTTCTGATATATTACGTGTGCACAGGTCGTCCATTCCTTCAACTCAGGTCGACTACTACTCATAATTTGAATACATCATGTTACAGAAATTAGCTCAACAAGTTCATCAGTATAGACTAAATTTCTTACAAATTTGTGATCATCAAAACACACTTGGGATCCTAGATTCAACACATGACCATGCACCGACCAGCCCTATCGACTGATGGACCAAAGTAAAGACCTCAACGATTTGTCTTTGGACGAAAAAAGAACTTACTAGATCTTCGAGACCCAACCAACCACAAAATCTGCATCACTGATGAGGAACTCAAGAAATATTTTTTATCCCCACGGGAAGGGTCGCTCAATGTAAAGTTTATTATCATGCATTAGATTGGCTTTAACACCCTCACAACAGACTCCAAAAACTTCGGGGGCTCAAAGGAAGCACCCAACTGACAGACCTTTCAAATGATTTCTTCATTGTGTAGTTCTCCAATGATGCGAATAAGGAGTCGGCACTTTCGACCGACTTGTGGTTGATTCACGATTACTTCTTGTTTATTCGTGAATGGCAGCTAAATTTTCGGCCATGGGAGGCCATTATCTCCAAACTTGCCACTTGGATATAATTCTCCACCTATAAATCGAGCTGCACAACGATCATCATTGTTTGAAGGTTGAGGCCCTCCCTTGGGAGGCTTCTAAAGACCGACAATTTTTCACTAGTGGACACTTGGCATGACTCTATGTGAGCACGATTATGTAGAACCGATCAAATGAATGATCAAAGTCTATGATGAATAATACAAAGTCACCTAAAGGTGTTAAGCTCCTCTACTTTCATTACGATAAGCTTGCTAATGCGTTCTAATTACACTAGCAAATACATTAGTCATTCAAGTAATAAAGTGATTAAAGTAAAGATGTCGAACCCATAAGAACCAATGTAATTTAATTTATCTACTTTTATAGTAACAAAGAAAAGATCAAATTAAGTTTTAATTCAGAAAATAAAAGATACGAAAAAAAGAGAAGTGATAAAATTTCAAAAATGAGGTTAGGTGACATCAAATCAAGTTAAATTGGGTGATTAAGGATATTGCTTCACCAATAAGTCATATTGGATTCAAATTATGCACATATTACTTCTAATGATGGACTAAGTTCGCTTAAGATGTGATCCCTTAAACAAGTGTAATCACCTATCCTAAATTCATATTTATGATGTTCAAACGAATCTACCCCCAAGTAGATCCTAATCTAAGATGCACGAGAAATTGCAAAACCTATATTATCAGTCACTTAATCAAGTCCAGCTTAATAGGTCACACAATCTAGAATATCAAATGAGCAATCCAAATTGCGACACGAGATGTTGTGACTTAATTTCAAGGATCAATATCTTCATAAGATATGAAAGATGAAAGCAATTACACTAAACAATCAATAATGAATTCCATAGTCATAACACAGAAGACAAAGTTATGCAAAACATTCATGTTTTAGAAGAAATTGTTCATAAAAAATATCCAATCTAAAATAGGACACAAATTCCCTAATACAAAACTAAGAAATAAAGATCAAACTCTAAATCTCAACAGTACGACCTTATTCTAAATGCATCACACTATTGTCCATCTTAGTAGAATTTCTTGGATCTGGCCTCAGTAAAGAGAAAAAAATATGACTTGATATGAGGCTCTCTATCTACGTCTTGAATTGAAGGAGCCCAAGGGTTTTATTTATATACGAGGAGAGAATTCAGATGTTATGAAGGTTAAATTCATTTTCAACCCTTCAATTTGGTGGGTTTTGGCAAAAACTATCTTATCTAATGGTTAGATAGGGATTTGAATAAAACTGGATACAAAATCAGGTTTAAATTAATTTTTCTAAATCAAGTATCATGCCCGTGATAGTTGATTTCACGATCGTGACGACAACTAGTGCATCATCTATTGAATATGTCACGACACATGAATTGAGTTTCATGGGCGTGACTGTGACTTGGGTATCAAGTGGTCAGTATATTCATGCTTGTGAACTAGAATCCACGGTTGTGATCACAAAGATGTAATTTGACCTTCAGGATTTCACGGATTATGAACTAGAATTCACGATTGTGATTGCAAAGTTGTAATTTGACCTTTAAGATTTCACGGACCGTGAACTAGATTTCACGGACTGTGAACTGAATTTCACGATTGTGAATGTTCAAGTGTCGCCTCTTTAGATGTCCTCCTCACGATCATAGTTGTGATTTTTCACATCAAGTCCGTGATAATTTCCAAAACTATTTCAGCACCTCTCACTCACAGTCGTGAATTCTTTGTTACGTTCCATGACTCGCTGCTTTCATGGTCGTGACTTCGTCTTGACGACCCATGACTTTTCATCATCCAATCAGCTCCTTTTGCTCACGATTGTGACATTGCATGTCAAGGTTATGACGAAATATTTTCCTTTGAATTTTCGCACAAATTATTTTTCAATCATTTTGTGGTGTCTCCTTGCGCCTTTACACTAAAAAATACAATATCTTGGATAGATACTGACTCAATAATAATAAAATGAAAATCTAAATAAAATGATTCATGTCATGTGATGTGTGATGCCCAATGTTCAATTAAAATCAGGTTGATGTACATATATGCAAGCAGGGTTTACGACGATGTATACGTAGGAAAGTGAATGACATAGACAATCAATTTTAAAAATCTTAGACTACACGACGATGCTGCAACTACACAATGATCAGTGGTAGTACTTTTAGTATCGAATCCACAAGGGAGCTAATGCAATTATAAAGATAAAATCACAAAATCTAACCTAATTAACTAGTCTTAAGGAAATGATATAAGATTAGCTAATTTTTATTATTTCAAAAGATTCAAAAACAAAATAAAAGTGATAACAACTAAGACGAATCGAGGATGCAACAATAGTGTGAGGAACTTTGGAGTTAGTATATTTTGGGGATGTTAAATTGAATCTTCGTTATGGAACAAGGTTATATATACTATATCAAATCTCGATGAAGAGAGGAATCACTTATTCTTTTTTAGGGGCCTTAATCACTATCCCCTAGTAGATCGGCATCGGAGAGTGAAAAGAAAGCTAAAAACATATCTAAGATGGATCTCGCAGCTCCGAGTCGAGGGCCTCTCGAGTCTCGACATACGACCCATGCATCACAGATCCGCATGACCGATGATGGAGCTCACTACCGGATCACACTTGAATAAAAGTATATGAGTCATCTTCCAATTATTCTAGAACTTAAGAAAAGCATATGGGTTTTGTCACAGTTACTAAGGTGTAAGGAACATCTGAAGGAGAATAGAAACTCAAAACAAAAACAATAATATCATAAACTGTGAACACTTGAACCCATGAGTGTCCCTCGATCAAGGCGTAGCATCCGATGGAATCAAATGTGGAACAAGAAATAAAATAAAAAACAACTGGTTGGTTCGAATTCGATTACAATCAAACCTAAAAACTCTACAGGTTGGATAAGTTCATGAAACGAGAATGGATCAAATAGGTTCATAAATGAAATCCGAAATAGTCCAACAAGTTCAAAACCAAAATGTGATCCTATCTGTCATCATACTAACTCCAAATTATCCTATTTAGGTACACATCATAATCATCAAAATAAAAGTGAAAAGTTCATAAATGAGCATCGCCATCTCTCTGCAACTTCCTCGACTCCAATGGTGATATCTCCTTTGCACTTTTTGAATGGAAAGAATGGAATGATTTAATGATTGGAAATATATCATTGTCTTCTTTCTTTGGCTCTTTTATCCTTTGTGCCTCTCGTCTACATGTGTTCCCTTCTGTCCTACTCGAAATTATTCTTTTTTATTCGCTCTAACCAATTATGAGTTGTCCTGATTCTCCCGCCTTTTTTGAAATTTTGTCGTCGAGCGGTTCGACATGTTGGGTTGTGACATCTCTTCGAGGGAATGTATGAAGACTCTTTTCTTCGAATGCTATGAAATAATAGCACAAAACAGTATTAACTGGTTCTAAATATATAAATGGATAGAATTTGAAATTGATTTAAAGTAAAGACTTGAATTCAAAAGAAGACATGGAAATAATGTGACACTTGATGCGTCGTATCAAATATCTTCAGACTTGAATCTTTACTTGTTTTCAAGCAAATGACTTAAGGCGAATAAATTTCAAATGCGAGACTACAACATAAGGAATGAGTCATATTTTCACAAAAGGAGTTCTTTCGTGGGTACACTGCAATCAACACATAACACGTTACTCATGAATCGCTGAAGCTTAGACTAAGGCCCTGTTTGGATACTTTGTAACTTATTTCAACGTTTTAAATAAACATAGTAAAGGACTTTGCAGAAAAGTAGATTACTATGGCTGTTTTTACAACATAAAAGAATATAAAGGATGTTTGGCAAATACTTGGTAATTTTATACTATTCTGATTTAAGTAGTTAATTTGCAAGAGAGGGATAGGCTGTTGTACGTGGTAGCATAAGAAAATATGATTTACTTTGGCAGTAGAGAGAAAGAGAAAATAGAGAAAAGTAAGGTGTAGTTCACAGAGATAAAAAAACAATTCATCCATCAGAAAAGGACAACTAAAAATAAAAGGTGTAATTGTAGCATAAAAAAACTTGTGAAATGGAAGGCTTTCCAGTATTGCAATTTGGATAAAATGGAGCTCCGACTAAATATTTTTTTTACAACGTTTTTGATGAAAAACGTCATTTTTCTATCCGATAGAAATAAATGTCAAATACTCATTTATAAAATAATTCGTTGAAGAAAAAAATTACGACGTATTAACTTAATACTTTAAAATTACAATGCATCCAAACAGGCCCTAAATGCGATATAAGATTACAACGTCGCTGCTCAAATGTCAAAACCTTTCATTAAGCCTAAAAATTCCTTATACTAGAAACCCGACAACCTCCCCTTATCAACTTTTATCTCATAGCATATGTATACATCAAATTTTCTTTCCTTGTTTGTTCAGAATTTGCGTACGTTCCATTTATTTCTTATAAGAACTTTATAATATTTTGGAGATTTCATGAAAATCACATTAAATTGTGTGGAATTAGATTATTCTGAAACGCCAGGCAAATTGTTGGTAGCATGCACGTGTTGCATTATATGGATATCACGTGCTTGGCACATTGAAGCCATAAAGAAAACCAAGATAAAAATATACTTGATGCAAACAAAAAAAGAAGACTCTCACAAGTGCCAACCATCTATTGGTGTCATTTTGCTTGTTTTTTTATATCAAATGTCACTCTAAATAATTCTACAACTAGAAAACTTTCTTGATTTGCTGAATTTAATAGATTGGAAATATTTATTATTAATTTTACATTTCAAAATTTTACAGTATGAGGACAATTATATCTAAATATATTTTGGAATTTTAAATATTATAACTTACTTTATAATTTTAATGGTTTTTTAAAAAAAGGAGAGACTTCTTCATTTAATTAAAAATGTCAGACATTAAAATAATGCATGTGTCCTTAAATGATTTTCTCTTACTGTTTTACACATTTAATTTGTCTAATTCATTTAATATTTTTTATTTTATAAATTAATTATAATAAAAAAAAGTTATGAAGATCCATGTGTTTGGCAATGTGTTGATAAAAGTATAGATTAATATGTTTAAGGATCTGTTTGGTTTTACTCCGGGATTAGATTTGTTTAGTCAGTCTATTTATCTTAATCAAGTGAGAATAATGTAGTTCAAGGAAGAGAAAAAAAATAAATTAGTCTTTACTTTTTTTTAAATGTTGTGGGACCCAGAGGAAGGAGAAAAGGTTGCTCAATTAAAATCGAAGGATCTTATTCTCCTAATCAAACGGGGCCTAAATGATTATAGCTAATAACTTAAGTTCAATACTTCTTATTGTATTTTTATGACCTTATTAATATGTTAAATAAATTTTGGATGAGAATGATTCAAATTTTAATGGGGATTCTTTTTACTGCAGTTAGGTGTAGTTATACACAAGTAACTGAATGTTTAGGATTCGATTGTTTTGGTAGGAGTTTCAGCTCACAAAATCTTATACACTTTGTTGCTTAAATGTACTTTCTTGTATGCAGTTTATTGTGTTGAAGCATGGTGGGTTGAGGTGGACTGGTAAATCGCTCACCGCTCAAACAAGTTTCGAGTTTGATTCCTATGAACATATAAAATTTTCACTGAGAACTTCCACTTGTCATAGATACATCTTTTAAAAACATTTAACATGTTTTAAAAATACATCATGCATTATGACCATATTATCTAATACTTAATACTAGATGCAAGTTTTGTATATTTTTTGTGTTACAATGTACAATTACCATGCCCCTGTCTTCATAAGAACATCTATATGCCCATCTGCCCCTACATGTTGCAAATTGTGCATGTTACAAGATTTGAGATTCACATAATATGTTTATCTTAACTAAACATATTGATAATTTCCCTGCTAGTATTCAAAACTAAACAGATAGAGGTGCACCATATAGTTCATTTGCTCAAAACCGAATAGAGTAAAAGAGGAGTTGCAAAAATGTTATTACACATTTGCAACTCCAGCCAAATTCTAAAGTCAAACAACATCTCATCCAAATTGTCCTTGTCCAGACATAAATTCCCATGGATGGGATGATCAAGGACGCAAATTCTCTCCAGCCTGAAAAATACAACTCATGATAAAATAAAAATGTCGTTACAAAACTTTATCTCACCTCCCTCTATGTTTAGTATCATTGTCCAAGTGAATCAATTGCAACTTCAAAACTTCAGAAAAAATGATAATTATCACCTTCTCTATTTGGAAGGCGTGTTTCTGCATTTTACTAAAAGAATGCTTAAATAACAATAGAAAGGTAATCTGTTTACTAAGCTGCAGCTGATTGCCTGTAATCATCTTCAATATTCAGAACTCGCGTAACTCTAGCCAGGATTGTTTTACTCCCCCTGGTAAATCACTGTGCTGTGATAATAGTCTTCAACTGGCTGACTCTGCAAGGAGTAGCATAATCTCAGACAGGCACTAACTATGTAAATCAGACCACGCAAATGCGTACATCACTGGCAAACTATCATATACTAGATAGTAGAAAATATACTAACCAAGATATTGGTTTTGAGATCCTAAATATTCTTAAATATGAGATGTTTATGAAAATAAAAAGAAGCCAAATAAATCTTCCACCCTACCCATCTGCCACCCTCACTCACCGTTAGTGAACATCGCAACCATCTACCCCTTTTCATCCATTCAGCATCTAGTGATACAGTCATTTTTTGCTGCATCACTAAATGAAAATTTTCATGTCTATATATGTATGTCATGTCACATGCATTGTACCAAATAGATGCATTTGCATCTGAAACAATCCAGTAGTGCCTGATGGTACATATAAAAAAACTACAAGAAACCAGCATTGAGATATATTAAACAAGAGTAAAGGGATTACCAATCCGTTGTATATACGAAGTCTCTCCTTTACCACCTCTTCGGTGTCATCAACACGGGTAACAAGCTTTGACATGCAATGCTCGGGAGGTAGGAGTGGATCCATGGACATTCCAGGTCTACCTTTCTCTGAATTTACATTGATGGAAGCAATATTAAAGTTCCCACCACACTGACTGCACATCCTTCTTCCAAGGCACTTCTCAACTAAAACATCTTCTCTGAGCTTTAAGTTGATCACTATGTCCACATCAGTCACACCCTCCAAAATTTCCTGAAAAACACTAAACAACAAGAAAGAAGAAGTCAGTCGGAACTTTTCCGACAATTTTGGTACTACATGCCTTCTTTGGTTATGGTTAAAGGAATATGAAGTTCTTTACACCATAATGGCAAAAATGAAAGATAATATTGGAAAAAATGAGAAACATAAATTCATAATTTAAGGGATCAAAGATAACTATGGCTCGCCTAGATACTAAAATATTCAAAATCTTAGAGACGATAGCAGCAGAAACTGCAATCTGCATGGTCTATTTATATATTGTAATTTGTCTTTTTGTTTGAGGACTGTTTTGTGTATTGAATTGATGACGAACAGGAGGTATAGGACTGAGGGGGCACAAAGGCTGTTGTAAAAAATGAGATTTATCCAATGGCCTCCTTTAAAATATTTTAATTTGTTTTTTCTTTGAGGACTATCTTTTGCTTTTTCTGAAAGGGCAAAGGATGGCTACCCTGTGTAACCATCCATATTTTTATTAATTGCTGATGAACAGGAGTGACATGACTGAGGAAGCAAGATGACCATTTAATTGCTGATAATAATGGAAAAACGAGGAACACTGCAATCTGAGTACAGGAATTATAGGACTAAGGAAGCACGAAGGTCGGTGGTTGGAACAGTTGGAGAGAAATGGCAAGGACAAGGTAGTGACACCAGGAAAGATAAAAGCACACTGCATCGATGGAGGAGTAGAGTAGACCATTGACATTGCTCATTTTAATAATTTCAAAACCTCACAATCATAATTATGTCAAAGGTTAGCCTGCACAAGTTCTCTTCTTTTAACCAACATCAGGAACTGCATTCTTCATAGAAGTTGCATGTCAGAGGTATATGCTTCCAGTATACTCTATACTTAAACAACATATTTATAGGTGACAATGTAGCGCAAACAGCTCATATGGGAAAAATTCTGCCAAGAGTCATCCATTTGTAGCTTTTAAGCTGCAATTGAAGCCTTACTATATAGTCAAAGTTGACTTCCAAGGAATCTACAATAAAGTCGTTTCATGATGGAGATATAAAGCCTTCTGCTGAATAGAGCAATAATTGTGTATCCTCCTAATTCTAAGCTGTAGGAAAACTAAAAAGGCTAAAACCAGAACTCAAAAGAAAATTGGCTCCTTTTAATTTGCACAAAAGATAGTAGCCCAAGGGCATGTATTTAATGAACAGTATCAAAATGTCTTCAAATTAACAATTAGACAAATGTAGAATTTTTTTTATAAAAATCTATCCAAGGTCTAGAAAGAACTTTTTTTTTTGAGAGAGTAGAAAGAACTATTTAATAACAAGATTATATAAATCAATAACAAAATCCATAGTAGTCCTTTATCCAAAAATAAAAGTACACCCATGCAGTCATGCTTGTCACCAAACGATATAAATAAAAGGAGGTCTCTAGAATAACAGAAATTAAAGAAGAAGCCATGCAGTAGGAAGAGTGCAGAAAGTAAGTTCAAGAAGATAGGTGAAATGAATTACCACTGGCCAAATTGATACAAAATCCTAAGACAGCAGAAATTAGTTGCATATTTAACACTTTCGTTCCCCTAAGATGGAAAGAATGACAACATAAATTATTATTAGTGCCTCTTAAAGGGAGCTACTTACTGCTTGTCTAACTGTACGTGGAAGCCCATCAAGAATGAACCCTGATTCCCCTTCGGCTTGCCCATTCTCAAGGCGTTTGGACAACAAATTCACTATAATCATCAGAGACCAATTTTCCTTGATTAACTATTTCAGAAAGCTGCGGAAAGAAAATAAAAAGATATATATTAGCATGTTCTGCAAGATAACATCATAGTTAATAAACAAAAGACAGATAAAAAAATTATTTGTCAAAATGTGAAATGTATGTTCAATTTGGCACAAGTAATATAAACTTCTATCTACATCCAACATTAACTGACGATTTAAGTAAAAACATGTAGATTAAACTTGTCATACCAATGTCCAAGAATGCTAGCCATAACAAAGATGCATGCAGATAAAGTCAAGTGCCTCTAGGCATCATGGATTGCAACAGCTCTCTTTTGGCACTTGCAATTTCTTCTCCACCAACAAAAGTTTCTCTCCGAAACGAAGTATTACGACAAAAGTAACCTTTATAGCAAAACCATCGTGGTACTGGCTTCAGCTTCCCTTTTGTAGTCCTAGAATTCCCATACCCAAATATAATATTACCAAAAATCGCCACAATTGCAAGTTCCATCTTTGAAATGATGAAATCGGTTAGCATCTCGTATGGTAATGACCCTTTTTGTAGCTAATGCAATATATTTGATGGCATTGTGACAATCTCCACAAACACGTAAATTTTTTGTAACAAAAATTGTCTTATCATCTTTTAGACTAAGGAGCCCAAATGCTATTGCCAATTTCTCACTATGGTAAATAAGAGCTTGTTCTCTCTCCTCCACATCTACATCATGCAACACACAACTTGTATCAGCTTGGTAACCCAATCTCCTTGCATATGCTAATAATTCATCCAACTTTTGGTATATAATTGATGATTGTGGATGTGACTTGTCCCCACCAATAAAAGCATGAATAATTCCTCCAATCTCAATCCAACTACACCCTGGACTCTTGTTAAAACCATGTTTCCTTTGCATGATTCTGACCTGTGCAGCATCATCATATCTGCCGGCAGCACTATATATGTTAGACAATACAACAAAGCTTCCAGTACCTTCAGGTCCTAACTTCTGGATCTTTCTTGCTACTACTGCTCCTAATTTGGGATCTTTATGAACACGACAAGCACCAAGTAAGGCACCCCAAATCCGAACATCAGGCTCGAATGGCATGCTTTGTGTAAAGTCATAGGCTTCGTCCAAGTAACCTCCACGGCCCATAAGATCAACCATGCAGACAAAATGCTCCATCCTTGGAGTGATATTGTAGTCTTTTGTCATAGCAGAAAACCAATGTTTTCCTTCAGCAACAAGACCTGAATGACTGCAAGCAGATAGGAGACATATGAAAGTGACATCATCAGGTAAGAGACGTGCATTCTCCATTCTCAGAAACAATGACACAGATTCCTTGCCCAATCCATGTATTCCATAACCAGCTATCATTGTGTTCCATGATACAATGTCACGGCTTGACATCCTATTGAAAACTCTCCTAGCAAGGTCAATTCTTCCACACTTTGCATACATGTCTATTAATGAATTAGATACCGAAGTATCTAATGCAAATCCGAAAATTGTAACATATGCATGACAACATATTCCATGTCGCAAAGCAGACAATTGGGAACAAGCTGGGATAACTCCTATCATGGTTGCAGCATCTGCTACTAAGCCAGAAGATTGCATCCTTCGAAAGATGGAAAATGCTTCTTCTGCATTCCCATTCTGCACACAACCAGATATAATTGCACTATAAGAAACAACGTCCTTTTCTTCCATTTCCTCAAAAAATTTCATTGCATCATCAAGATTTCCAACCTTAGCATACATCGACAATATAGAATTTCTTAACATGATATCTGCAAGGATTCCACATTTCACTAGATAGCAGTGGACCCATCTACCCCAATCAACGTCAGACAAATTTGCACAAGCCCGAAGAATACTGGCGAAGGAGTTTGGTGCCATGCTAGAAGAGCCCTCCAACATCATTTTTCTAAACACACCCAAAGCTTCTGTCATCCTACCACAATTAACATATCCTGCAATCATTGCACTCCAAGTCACCTCATTTCTAGTGCTCATCTTGTCAAATATCCTATCTCCATAGTTCAAGCATTCACATTTTGCATACATATCCAAGAGTGCAGTGTTCACCAAAATATCCTTGAGATGGAAATAGTTCCTTATGCAAAATCCATGAATGCTCTTACCTTGTCTCAATGCCTTCACTTGTCCAACCACTGGCAAAATAGCTACCATCGTAGAAGCGTTCGGACTGTCATCCTTTTTCTGCATTTCTAGCACAAGATCAATTGCTTCCCAGTACATTCCATGAGATGCATAACCAGCAACCATTGCGTTCCATACAACAATATCTCTTCTTGACATCCGACGGAACACATTTTCCGCGACATCTGTGCATCGGCATTTCATGTACATGTCAATCAACGCAGTAGATACATATAGATCATCTTCCAAGCCAATCCTTTTGACATGATCATGTATCTTGATTCCATCGTCAAGTGCTACAAGTTGTGAGCATGCTTTCAAAACAAATGGGAACGTGAACTTATTCGGTTCAACTCTAGATTCCACCATCTGCTCATATAATTTGAGGGCTCGCTGAAATGGGCCATTCCATGCGTAAGATCGGATCATCGCATTCCAAAGAAAGACGCTCCGCTGCGGTATACTATCGAACATCTCACGGGCACTTTCTGTCTCACCACAGGATGCATACATTTCCGTGACCTTTTCGAGTAGAACATGGTTCCTCCCATACAGACTGTTACCAACAATAGCTTGATGAATTTGTTTCCCTTGTTCAAGTGATTTCGAGCGAATGCAATCATCAAGGCGTTTGGACAACAAATTCACTATAACCTCATCCGAGACCAGTTTTCCTTGATTAACTATTTCAGGAAGCTGCAGACAGAAAACTAAAGGTTATAAATTAGTCATGATGCACAAGATAAAATCATAGTTTTTAAACAAAAGATGGACAAAATATTTTATTACTGTTCAATTTGCCACAAGTAATATAAACTTATATAGAACTAATATCCAACATTAAATGCCGATTTAAGTCGCTCCCAAAAAACTGTCTGTTTAAGTAAAACAAAATGTAGATCCATTAAATGTTTATATTTTTTTACGAAGAAATGCATATAAAATACTACATCCTTCTTAGATAAGATTTTTGAGCTCCAGCAAAATTGAAAAGAAAGGTCCAGTTTCAGAGTGAATATCCACAAACTTATTATCAGAAATTAAACAATTTTCTAGTAGATCAAATTATGAGAAATTAGTAGATCAATTTTACACATACTTCAGCAGCTTAGAAATATATAAATAAGAAATCTTTCCACTCCATAGTACTTTTACTGTGAAATCACTTATGACATAAGTGGACACAGAAATTATTTCCTTTCAGACATTGTCGTGCTTCTGTGATATCTAAACTTGACACGACAGATGCTAGGACTCCTCCATATGCTACTGACAATCTAAGAAGGCAAAGATCAAGCAATTCAACTAACACCGGGAGAAAAAGTGAAGTAAAGCAATCGAACAGATAATGATGATAGAAGACACCTAAGCGACTACACATTGCAGTGCTCCATAAAAAACGCCTAAAATGTCATCTTTTAGACCTAAGACTTTGAACAGTCACTTCTAAGTTCTATGAAAAAGGATCTTTTTCACAAATTGAGACGAGAAAAAGAACCATTTTTCGTGTAAATTCCAATTGGATCTAAAATGAATCGACCAAGAACAGAACCTGATGGGAGAGAGAGCCAGACGACGCGAGCTCTTCCCGGACGAGGTCTCCAGTGGAGATGTGGGGTACGCCGAGATGCTTGGATAGGCGGCTGGCGAAGGTGCCCTTACCGACACCGGGGCATCCGAGGAACTCGCTCTGCACATTTTGCAGATCCGTCGCGCGATCCCTCTGAGTCTTTGACACCGGATGCGCACCGGTGACGGTCCCTCGTGCTAAGCCCGTCGGGATCCGGTCAGCGACCGGCGGATCGATAGCGAGAAAGGACGTCGCGCTCCTACAGGCCGCCGCCGGAGCGAGATAAGAGGAAGAGGAGGGGGAGGACGCGGCTGCGAAGCGGAGAAGGCGATGGAAGGTCGCCATGGGAGGCAGAGCAAGTGACGGCGGCGGGAAACGGCCATGCGGATTGAACAGGGTTCGTTTGGCTCCACTGCCAAAACTATTTATCAATTTCTGAAAAATCATTATAATGATTTTTTTTAAAGGAAAATGATGATTTATCTATTTCCTGATAAAAAAAATCAAGAAGGTCATGAGGAGGCTCCTCCTGCCAAAATGCATTGCGGTTAGATGCCCGACCACAATTTGCTAAATAATTCGCAAGCCGATTAAATTCGTAGAAGATGTGTGTAACTATATATGAATTCATATTGTCTAAAACATGCCAACAATCATATAGCACATTGAGCAGTTCCCATGGGCATTTGGCTTTGCGGTTGACAACGTCGATGAGGTTTGTAGAGTCACTCTCTATCCACACCATCTGAAGACCCAACTCTCGATATTTCCTGAGTCCAGCTAGTAGAGCCCAAGCTTCAGCCGCGAGTACTGTCATGAAACACCTAGATAATGATCCTGCACAGATGAAACCACCATTAGGAGATTGGAGTATATATCCTGCACCCCTGTCTCCTCGGGACCCGTGAAGGATCCATCAGTGTTAAGTTTCACCGAACATGGAGGAGGGGGCTCCCACCTGATCCATATTAGATCTCGCGGGTAAGGTCCCTTAGGACACTGGAGCATGATGAATTCCACATAATGGGCCCTTGCTCTTGTCCGCACGATAGATATGGTGGGCTCATTGAAATTGAAATGGATGTTATTTCTAAGGGACCACAAACCCCACATACAGAAGGCAATAAGAGATAATATGATTTTCCTAGAGTGGTTTGTGAGATCTTTTCCCTCCAGAATCCAATTACCTTGATCCCATGAATCAAAATAGAAGAAAGAGTAAGCCATATCACTTTGAAAAATAGACCAAAGTTGTAAACTAGCATGACAAGAGTAGAATAGATGACAACTTGTTTCTGTGGTTAGTTCACACAATCTACAACATGGATTGATAGAAGGATATATCCTAAGGAATCTTTTTTTTTTGTGAGCAACTTGTTATGTGCAAGCTTCCACAGAAAAAAAAATAATATCTTGGGGTGAGCAGAAATATCTCATAAAGGCTTCCAAACAGTCCGCTCATTACTACCTGGTGTGTCGGCTGACCCATTTAGGAACCTAAAAATAGACTTGGCATTTGCAGCTCCGTGGGTATATGTTACCCATATCCACTGGTCATCCTTGGGACTCACGTGCAAATATATAGAAGCAATGATATTATCCAAAATATTTCCAAAGAACTTATGCAGTAAAGGCAGATTCCACTTCTTCTCAATAATTAGTTCATAGATAGAAATAGAATGTAAGGGAACTTGCATATTAACATAAGCAGGCATCCAATTGAGAGGAGTATTAAAGACCCATGGGTCAAACATAATATTAGTTGATACATCATTACTTATATGCTTCTTTAGACCTTGTTCAATATCACTTAATGTAGATGTAATCAATTTCCAACACCAAGCAACATTCTTTGCTGACATCTCGGTTGTCCAAGGGTGTATGTGCCCATATGTATTTAGGACCAACCTACCCCATATGGAAGATTGTTTGTTCAGGAGACCAAACACTCTCTTGGCTAATAAAGAGACTTTAACATGATGTGCATTTTTAATACCCAAGCCTCTGACTCCCCTTGGTTGTTGTATGGTTTTCCAATTAATCAAATGAGTTCCTCTCTTGTTCCCATCCACTGACCAAATAAATTTCCTAGATTGTTTTTCCAAAGTTTCAATGATTCCATATGAAAGACAAATGGAGATTAAAGAGAAATTTGGTAGAGAATTAAAGATAGATTTAACAAGAGTTGTTCTACCTGCTTGGTTTGGGGATTTCATTTTCCATCCAGCAAGCTTAGAAAAGATCTTTTCCATGAGGAAAATTTGATCTTTTGCTGATAACTTTTTGTAAGAGATGGGCACACCAAGATAGGTAAAGGGGTAGTTACCAATTGTCATGTTTAGAGTATTCTTGATTTTCCATGTTCTATTGCTATTCATCTTAGGAGGTAAGAAAATCTCATATTTGTTATAATTGATCTTTTGATTTGTGAGCTTGTTATATAGTTTGAAGATGTCCAAGAGTTTTTTTTATAATTTGGGATGTTTGCAGTCTCAAAAATGAGCATGTCATCAGCAAAAAGTAAGTGACTTAGAGAGAAAGAGCTCAACTGAAAAGTTTTTATTTTGCCTTTTGATTCCTCAAGGATCATGAGTGAGGTAAACACTTGGTACACAAGTATAAATAAATATGGTGAAATAGGATCCCCCTGTCTAATGCCTATATAACTACTAAAAGACTGAGAAGAGGATCCATTGATACAACAGGTGAAGGAAGGAGATGTGATGCATAACTTAATCCTTTTTATGAATGTAACTGGGAAGTGCATCAAAGTTAGAACATTTAAGATAGTATCCCATGAGATTCTGTCGAAGGCTTTCTCCATGTCTACTTTTATAAGCGTGTACTTTTGTCTGCCTTTTTTCATTGAGTGACTAATTTCTTGTGCAATTAGAATATTATATTGGATTGATTTAGTAGGTACATAAGCAGATTGTACATGGTCAATTACAGAGGTTAGTACAAGTTTGAGCCTTTTGAATGGAATCTTAGTAATCAGTCTATAAAGCACATTACATAAGGCAATAGGTTTGTAATCAAATACACGTTTAGAGTTATTCTTTTTTGGTATGAAGATAAGTGATGTATTTGTCCAGTCATGTGGGATGTATCCATCATTAAAAAAAAGTTCATTATTCAGTTAGAGACATCATGCCCTATAATATCCCAATAATTCTTATAGAACTCAGTTGTAAATCCATCTGGCCCTAGGGCCTTTCTTGGAAGCATATTATTTAGGCAGACTTCTATTTCCTCTTTGGTTACAGGGGTTGTGAGAGAATTGTGCATACAACTGTCCAGTTTAGGCAAGAGAGGCCACATGTGGGGTTCAATGTTGTTTGGGCTTCTGGTTTCCATAAATCCTCATCGTGTTGGACAAATAGTTGTTTTATATCATCCCCATTTGTTATAATATTTACCTGTGCATCCTCAATATATAGATGTAATTCCTTCTCTGCCTTACTAATGTATTCATACGAAAGAATTTAGTGTTTCTGTCTCCCTCTTTTACCCATTTGATCCTTGATTTACTCCACTATTTTATACTAATTCGTCTTAGGAGGGCAGCATGTTTCTGATATAGGGATCTCAATTTACTTAGTCAAGGTTGGTCAACCCATTTTCAGCATCCCTTCTCTTCAGGTCTTGGATTTCCGTCTATGATTCTTTTGCCCTGTTCTCAAGGTTGCTCAAGTCTTTTTTGTTCCATAAAGAAAATTTTTATGGCTTTTAATGCTTGTTGTGTGTCATTTCTTGAGAGAACAAATCTAGACCATTTCTTTTTTACTATGTCCCTAGGTTCCTGATATTCAAACCAAAAATATTATCTAAATGGTCTAGGCTTGCGTCTAAAGTGCATGTTAGAGTTAAACATGATTGGTGCATGACCTGATACTCCTCTACTTCAAGTTTGGAGGGTCATATTGGGGAATTTTGCAAACCACATATGGTTTACCATTAGCCTATCAAGCCTACAAAGTAGTCTAGCATTATTGGTGCGATTGTTACACCAAGTGAATTGGGTTCTAGTAAATGGAACATCCAGAAGTCCCTAGTTTAGGATAAAATGGTGAAAAGATCTAATGCATTTAGTCAGTTTAAAAGGAGACCCCTTTCTTATCTTCTTGATTTAAGATACAATTCATGTCACCCATAATAGCCCATGGAATGTTCTGAATCGGCAACTTATCTAAATCATGCCATAGTTTATTCCTATCTAAAGGCAAGCAACTAGCATAGATACAAGAGAGGAAGAAAGAGAAATTACTGATGGTTACTATTGCATTCAAGACTTGAGCAGTGGTTTGGAGCGATGTTACCTGACAATCTCGTGCACGCCATGCTAGGATAATGCCACCAGCGGCACCTGTGTTTGGTTGGTATGCCTCTGTCCAATCTTTACCTAGCCTTCTAATGATCCTATCTGATTTAGTTTCGTCCGTGTGTGACCACTAGAATAAGAAAAATAGGTTGTTGTTCTCGAATGATACTCGACAGACGGTCCCTTACTTTACTCCAGGACGCTCCGCGGTTCCACAGAATGATCTTCATTAGGTGTGTTGATTTGATTTTGGAGGTTGTACATCCTCCTGGACCTGTTGACATGCCATCTTGTAGTTAGTGGTAGTTTGTTCAGGGTAAATACTTACCTTTTCCTGCTTTTTGTCTCCAAATTTCTTCTTGGATCTCATGGTTGGAGAAGGGGGAGAGAAGCGTTGCTTGGCCTTCCTGATCCTCTTTTATATTTCACGCGGGTGGAAGGAGTGAGATCTGGATCTGCCTGCTCCTCTACTTCCTCCTCATCTGAGGCCTGGACTGTGTATTCTTCATTTTGTGCAACAGAAATAAGTTTTCGACCTATGCTCAACACCAACGCATCATGGTCCACACCCTTTGAAGTACCCAACATCTCCTTCATTTGCTATCTGAGCGAGGTGACTTGAGGGCGTGAGCTGCTTGCAATGGGAGAGTTAGGGTTAAGCGGAGGAAAAGAGGAGCTACAGAGGAGGTGCTCCTTGTTTAGTGACCCATCCCTCGAGGGAGTCACGTGAGTTGTGGATAAGAACGGTGGGGAGTCACGTGAGGTGGTCATATGGGCATTTGTGGATGTCACGTGCAGTCTAGAGGTGCCCGTTGCATCCTTCAAAAGTTGGTCCAACCCTTGATCAACTCCTGAACAGATCAGATTGACTTCTCCTAGGACAACAGTAGGGTTCTAGTTCAGCAACTGTCTTTCTACATGGATTGGGTTCACTTCATTTCTTTGTTGTCGGCGTACCTCCTCACATGGATCTGTGT
Source organism: Pontederia paniculata (assembly GCA_001647135.1). NCBI lineage: Eukaryota > Viridiplantae > Streptophyta > Magnoliopsida > Commelinales > Pontederiaceae > Pontederia > Pontederia paniculata. Next base: position 29,683 of record LTAE01001336.1, on the reverse strand, counting down.
CATCTCCTTCTCGGCATTCACTAGAGTTGCTCGCCGACGAGGAGGATAGGACCTCATCCAGTTTCCATACAGTAGGGGTTCTTTCTTCGCCTCTTTCGATTCAACCTCCTTCTGCTTCATAGGGTAGCCAACGATCATATGACCTACCCTGCCACATGAGAAACAGAAATGAGGGAGTTTGTCGTAAATAACACGTTGAAAGAAGCGGGCGTCGTTTGGTGATCTGATCCAGATCCCTTGCTTGATGGGTTTCGACATGTCTAGCTCAATACAGACACACGCGAATTGGTTTCGATCTTATTTTAGGGTGTGCTCATCCACTTTCAATGGAGTACCAAATCATGCTGCAATCTTCAGAATCGTCGTCGTATTTGCAAGTTCAAAACTAAGCCCTGACAACTTGATCCAAGCAGAGGAGGATGTGAGCTCCTCATCGAGCGGCCTAAAGAAAGGTTTTGGAATGGTGACGTGCAGGATGTCTCCTACCGACCATGGACTAGCCGTCAAGATCCTTTCCCGCTCTGCCATATATGTGAACTGTAAAATAAGAAATGAGTTAGCAAGTTCAATGATCCTGAGTGGGCTGTTAAAGAACCAGAGTTTCGGTAACCCCCCCCCCCCTTAAGGCGTCAATAGAGAAAGTCGTGTTGAGGAATCTTCCCATATCCAATGAGAGAGTTCTGCTGAGCGTTGAGCAACATCCTCTTCTGGTATGATGATCTCTTCCTCGATGGCGTCCTGAATTTTCTTCAACTGAGCGTGGGAAATGAACGATAGACCTGTAGCAAAGGGTGCTCGATTTTGGCGAACAACATTTGCCCAGCTATCATGTGGAGTAGGAGTGGGGAGAAGGGAACCATATGTCGTTTGCCCCTTAGGAGCCATTTGGCGCATTGCCAATTTTTATTAACCGATAATTTAGATCACCACTAAAATAGATTAACATAAATTATCAGTAATATTATATCATAGTATTTGGTAAGTAGTAATAACACAAATTACAATTTATATTATGAAACAAAAAATTACTAAAATACTCTCCAAAGTTGTTAAAATTATCAATATATTATTTTATATAAGCAAAATAAAAAAATAAAAAAAATGAGTTTGGACAAAATACGAGTTTATATTATCAACCATTCATCAAATAACTAAAAATTTAGAAGATAATGTTGAACACTATTATTTTGTAATAAAATATAAATATTTTTAAAGTTCGGTTGAAGGGATAATTTTGTCAAAATGCATGTCATCCTATTGGTAATATGAAAAGACACCTCCCAGAGATGCTATCTTCATTACTAGTGATGTGGTAATTTAGATTACCAGAGAAGTAAAAATCATAGGTAATCAGCCAAACGTGGTAATATAGTGCGTCATGAGAATTTTAAATTAAATAATCAGTAATCTATCTGGATTACATCATACCAAACGTCCCCTTAGGGTTGAAGCATTGTTTGCGAATGGGAGCGGATGCACATGGTCAGGGGGGTCAAGACCGCACATGGTTCCCTGTAATGAATTTTTTTAGGAACAGTAGTCTTGTAATTACTTGTTAAGATTATAACTTTAAAAAGAATAGGATTATTTCTATTTACCTCCTAGAACTATCGCGAAATTTTACATCTATCCTTAAATTAAAAATCGGGAAGATGTAGATTTAAACTTTTCTCGATTGATCAATTTCGTCCACTAATCTAGTTTTCTATTTTTTTAAAAAATTTATCTTAATTTATTAAATTATTATTTTACATTTCTTTTATAAAAGTATTCTCACCTTTTCTCTCTCTCTTCTCCCTTTGTACTCTTCTCATGTCTCTCTCATCTCTTTCTCTCTCTCATTTCTTTGCTCTCTCTCATCTCATCTTTCTCTCTCTCCTCGCCTGCACGCACAGGCGAGCGTCCAAGCTCGCCTTCGTGTGTAGGCAAGCGTCCAGGCTCGCCTGCGCGCACATGCGAGCTTGGAAGCTTGGAAGCTTGTCTGCATCACTTGTGGACGCTCGCCGGAGAGAGAGAGAAAGAGAGAGAGCATTTTTTAAAAAAAAGAGGATAAATAATAATTTAATAAATAAAAACATTTAAAAAAAATAGAAAATCGAATTGATGGACGTAATTGGTCAATTGAAAAAAAAGTTTGAACCTATATCTACTCGATTTTATGATTTAGGAGTAGATATGAAATTTCGCGGTAGTTCGAGAGGGGCCAATCGAAATAATCCAAAAAAAATAAGCAAGGAGATCCTCATAATTTTAGGATTATCATTTTATTTGATTAATTACATTACTTTTTATTTCTATTTTTTCTTTCAATTATTATTATACAATATTATTTTCTCATTTTTTTATTTTAGTTACATTTAGCTCAGAAAAATGAGTGATTTAACTAGAATTTAGCATTTTGACTGTAGTCAAAATATCAATTCTATTGTTTGGTAAACAAATTTAATAAGAGTGATTAGATACAAAAGAAATACGTTAAAGCAACTTATGGTGTTTGGTATTTATAAGGAAAGTGTTTCAAATTCCGAAGTTTGTCCCCTTATAGATATTCTTATTTGTTTCAACATCATCTTTGGTCAATTATCTTTTTTTTATCTCCATTAATTTTTATGGGGTAGTATTTGTAAACATTTTTTTCTTTCATCGTGAAAAAATAGAATTTTTTAATTATTCGAGCTTCATATGAAAACATTTAGCAACTTTTTTGAAGAAAGTTTAACGAGCAAAAGTAGATCATACTTTTTCTAATTCTAAAAGTGGATGTCCTTTTAGTTAAGCTGGTTGAAACATATGATTAGATCTTGTGCTTCAGAAATCGTCGGGAACTAATAGCTCTGGGTTTGAATTCCAATAATTTTCAATTTAATTAAGATTTATCATTTCACCTCCATTCGAATATCAAATTAATCATATACTAATATCCCTGAAGACGATGGATCTAGACTGAAAAAAATAAAATTTACCTTCCTTTAGGCTAACTCTCAATTTCACCAAAAGTGTTACTTGTCATCGTACAACTCCACATAAGCACACAAGCTTGTAATTGAGCTACTTGGGAGCTCGTCGTCCAACTCATAGTTCTTCTTGTTAAATTCTTTAACTTAAAGAACATTCATATTTTACTAAAAAAAATAAGTATGATAAATCAAAATTATCTTTAATGCATACAATACGATAAAGCTATACACTTCTTCTGTCAAGTTTATCCCTCTTGAAGCCGAAGCTTTTGCGAAACCACTTTACATGAACTTGGAGACCGGCATCTCTCAATGCATTCAAAGCCGACACGCGCAATCGTTCATCAAGACCTCTACCATTTGCCTTCATCTCTTGAAGCAACTTGATTAGCTCATCAATTCTACTCGCATTTGAGAAAACACCAACCATTATACCTGTTAAGGCCCTGACCACTATTAAATTAGATGCGCTACCAATAATCTTAAAAGCTTAAGCCAAATAGAAGAGCAACATCTTTATATTTATATATTTTTAACACTCCCCCTCACGTGTGGGCTGCTGACAATTTTGATCTAGCCCAAAGCCCAACACGTGGACACCTAAGAGAGAAAATTAATTTTTAATATGAGCGACATCGAGGTTTGAACTCATGACCTCTTGCTCTGATACCATGTTAAATTAGATGTGCCACTAATACTCCTAAAAGCTTAAGTCGAAAGAACAATATCTTTATATTTATATATTCTTAACATCCACATCCCCTCCGTTGCTCATGAACTCTTCATAGATTTCAACGCACTCATACAACATTCTAGCTTTATTGTAGGCACTGATAATGCTCCTATATATGAGTTGATGATGTATGGCTTTATCTCCCGTCGTAACTTCTCCACTTGACTCAAGTTCATGAACCTCAAATGTTAAGAAGTGAATTGTAGACTCAAACGTTTGTTTTACAACCCTTCTCCTTCATCTTGCCCAAAAGTTGTGTTGCTGATCCTACCATACATTGATATCATATTGGTGTAAGCCCACATGTATCGAATCCTTTGTCGATCATCTCTCAATGATCCAGCGGTAGCAGCTAGAATGCAGAGGCAAACTGGCTCTCGGAATGTGTTCATAGACCGAGATAGTACAATTGAACATGTGGAGCTGATTGTACACGAATTGCAGAGCTAAAGGAGGAGATTGCAGTGGCTCCTTTCTCAGTTTCGACAATGCCGAGCACTGACTCAGCAAGCTTAAACTTTATGGCTCTAATGCAGCTACCTACGAGTCTGCTGCACTTACACCCGTCAGGAAGAAGACTAAGCTCCGGAGGTCCTCGATCATGGAGGAGATCGAGCTCCACTGATGTAACTTGAGGAGGCACTTGAACATATGCTTCAGAGTAGTGTGAACCAGTCTGAAGCTTGGTTGGTGCTCCACTCACCGGTAATAGCCGAAAGCAAGGGCCTCGGTCTATGGATTACTGCAGTCGGCATGGCATGGATGAACTCGTTGCTGATGTTGAAATCAAGGACGCGAGCAGTCTGCCCGACAGTGTGAAGGCCTTGTGAGTTAAGACCATTCTTCAACGAGAACAATCATTCATTTAACTCACCTTCTTAGCATTAATGTTGTCCAAACTTTACCAATAATTATGCATCATAGTATAGTCACATTATGCATTATTCATTAATGAAATAACTCCAAGGAACTATCTTATATAAAACATAATGATTGACATATGATTATACCATAATGTGTAAATGTCTTATTTTACACATGATAATGTGGTTTTACTTACAATATTGAGCTTAAAGCATCACATGAAGTTACATTTTTCACATTTGGAAAATGCTAAATTTTGGGAGTTGATTTCTTAAAATTTTCAGTTTTTTGCTTACATCCCTAATTTATAGAGTTGATTTTATCAATGGAATGTATTATGTTAATAACTTGTTATAACAATAAAATGGATATGATTATGAATTATTACTATTTCTGTAGAAACTAGATAAAATTTTAAATGGATACCAAATATAGCATACCTTATCAAGATATTTTTTATTGTAAAAGTGGATAGTTTTCGTAGTAATGTAATTAATTTGAAAGGAAATCCTTTTCTACATAACATGATCGTATATTAGTGATAGAAAACTTTGTTTATAATTAAGAGCTTCCAAATTCTCATTGATTATAGGAATAAAAATTTCTTATAGTTGCTTAGAAATAATCTATTACACTTTGAATTCTCATTTGATATTCGATTAAAAACGTGTAATGGTAACCAAGTTTGCTTGCCTCAAAGGGTTAACATTTTCAACTTCTGGGTTGAGAGATTCAAAAAGCTAATAATCTCAAGTTTGATTTTCAAAATAGTCAATTTAGCTATGGTTCATTTTTTAATTGAAAATAAATTAATCAAGTGTTATTAACCAAACATCGGTGAGGTATTTTAACATAGTCAAAAAAATTGTAATGATGAAAAATTAGAAAAATATGATTATTATAAATGATTAAAACTTATATAAAAAACAAAAGAAATATTTTTTTTAATGAGACAAAACTTTAATAAAAACAATTATAATTTATTATCATTTAAGAATATATTGTAAAAAAATAATATCAAATATTTATACCTATTGATATAAAAGTACCACACACACACACACATTCATTGTAACATATAGTAAATATTACTATGTGTAATAATTATTATGGTTATGTAAATTGACGAGAGAGAGAGAGAGAGAGAGAGAGAGAGAGAGAGAGATATATATATATATATATATGTGATAATGAGCTAGCTTAAGTCTAACTATTGGCTAGATTAGAAAAGGGGGAAATTGGACCTACATGAGGTTGATCGAAAATTAAGAATCGATTAGCTTTCATTCCACCTAACAAGAGTGCTCGTAGGAATATACTTAGTTCTTGGTGCTATGAGGATCGAATTTGTTAACTTTTTTGTGTTAGCTTCATGGACTTCCCTTCTTATATGAACTTTTGTGACCAGAATATCTATTCTCATAAATCCATCCAGTAAGATGTCAACAATGAAAAGCATACGCCGATAAAATAGAAATATGACACAATTACATTTTATCTTTACAACTAGCACAGTTAAATCTTAGAATGATATGTGCAAATGATTAGAATAATTGTTATTTCAAATGGTCCAACATGATGCAAGCATGCAAGAAGAAGATCATGTTTTGCAGTAATTAAACATATCATTTAAAATTACACATGAACCTATTATTTCTAGTGATACAATTGTAGTATCATTTCATCTTTTTCGTTAAATGCTACATAAACAATGTTTTATATATTGCTTCTTTTGGTAGTGCCTAAGAATGTCATTTGCTTTCCTCTCTCAATTTCATTATCATCCCGTTTTAGTCTTCCTCATTTGTCTTAACTTATTCATTTCCATGGATGATAACTCCAATAGTGTAAAAAGAAAAACTATGAAAAAATTCAAAGAAATTCATGCATCATTTCATTCTCCATTTATATGGTTTAGATAGTCACTCATACCTTAACCAAGTAAGAGTTTGGATAAGTTTCACATTCCTTATCACTAATAATTGATAAGATATCAATTAAATAATTGAAGTTAAGTCTTACCTGTGCCAAATGACACCTTGTACATATCTAGTTCAGATTGGATCGACACTGTCCAGTTTGATCCAAAATCGGTTGGTTTCGTTCAGTCTAGTTTGATCTATGCTAAATTGGATAACATAATATGTACTTTTGGACCTCTCTACTAATCCAGTAATAAATTCTATTTTGCACATTTTTCTCATCATATATTATCCGATATCCATGTACGATGTGTTAGCATATATATTTTACTCGAACAATTATGAATAATCATATGCATATGACCTGTTAGGTTCATATTATTATAGTTGTGATACCATTATCGAACGAGTGACACTTGGCATCACACTAAGTTCCCTATATTAATGGGAATAAATATATAAATCTTAGGTATCATAAACAATCAATTTCAGATTTGCATATAAAATAATTGACTTTGTCATCTAGATATGAGATTGCATTCTCATGACGTGAAAACAAACTTGGGTCAATTATCATATTATCGTGTTATCTATACATCCTCTTTACGTTCCAATATAAATAATTTGATTTAATGCATAAGTGTATGATTACCATAAAGAACATAAAATATGTGTGTCGATTTATCTCACCACTTATGATCAAACAATCACATATTTCTATAATGTATGAATTATGCGCTAGTGATGAAACATCGTTATACTTATTGTGGGGTCAGTTCATCTTATTCATCTAGTCAAGTGCTCACCTATAATTAAAATATGCTTTAGTGTAATTCTATACATCTACCTTATGAGATCAGGTTATTCCTAATCAAGGATAAGCATTTCTCACAATCACCTTATCAACGTTAAACTTGTCCAAGCTTTACTAATAAGTATGTCTCACAGTATAACCACATCATACACTCTCCAAGAACTATATCATATAAAACATAATCATTAACATATAAAAAAACATAATATGCATTGTTTTGTAGATGGCGACATGAATTTACTTACTAGACCTGATTTACGCATGTCATATGAACTTATATTTTTCATATATGAAACTCCAATTTTTTTATAGTCGGGTTGGGTCAATTTTTTAGGTTTTTCAATATTTTGCATACATCACTATTTTATAAAGTTGATTTCATTTTGAACACCTTGCAATATGTTGATAACTTTTTTATAATAATAAATATGAATGTGATCATTAATTATTACTATTTTATTTTGAACAAATATAATATTTTTAAATAAATATCTACTGCAACAAACCTTATCATGATATATGCATTGTAAAAGTGGATATTTATCGTATAATTTAACATGGAAGGGATTCATTTACCTGGATAACATGATTGTAGGGCGATGATAGAGAATTATACATATGATCAAGAGCTCTCAATTTCAATTCTCATTGGTGGTGTTTGGTTGGGGGAATTTGAGTTTTCTGGATTATCTGAGAAATACTCGATTATGGTATTGAAATTTTTGTTTCATATTGGTAACTTTATTTGGTTGACTTAGAAGGTTAGTGGACCTGAGTTCAATATTGAGAGCTATTGTTCTAGGGTTCGATTTCTAAATTAATAAATTTGGTCATGATTTATATTTTGCTCAAACATTGAATTAATTAATGGTCACAAACATATTTGGGTTCTTGATCATGACCAAAGAAACTTATAATAATGAAGAACTAAAAAAATATGATTCCGATATATGTTTGGACGCAATATGAGAAAAAAATATTTTATTAACGTCACAAAACATCAAATTTAATAAAAAAAAGTATTATAGTTTATCATTATTTAATAATATATTTTAGAAAAAAATAATATCAAATATGACACTTTATTACTACAAAAGTACTATATATCCATATATATTGTAAGAGTTTAAATAATGTAGAGATATTTTCTTTAATTGTAAATAAGTTTGGTTGACATAATTGGTTAGCTAGACTGTTCCAAAATTAATGGGAGCTGGTAGCCTTAGATTCACTTTCTTGAGTCACCAATTTGGCCATAATTTATCTCTCTTCTTCCTTTCGAACATCAGATTAGTTAGGTGCTAATAACATTAAATATCAATGAATCTAGGAAAAATATATTTTGATCGAACCATGTTATATTTTTTTATGGCTTATGTTATGTTTGTTGTAAATACATTTAGAACTCAATGAGGGGGACTAGAGGAGGATGTGTTTTGTTTGTTGCAACCAAGAGCTTTTTTATTGAACCTTACTTAATCTATTATTAAAGTATAAAATAAATATTATTATTTGGAACAGTTATAATAATATAAAATCATTTGATAAATATGATTAATATTAGAATTTATTTTTATTAATAACTTAATTACTCTAAAAAATATATATGGTAATTGGTTTGCACCTATGCATGATGGGAGCTGGCTAGCTTAAATTAGTCATTGGTTTGACCGGAAAAGGGAAAATTGGTCTTGCTAAATGTTGATTGAAAATCAAGAATCAATCAATTCTCATTCCACCTAACATTGATGTTTGGTGGAACCATCAAGAATTAGGGCCGGTCGCCGCCTTAGTTCTTTGGTGCCAAATGCAACACTATGAAATATTTTGTCTATTTATAAATTTTTATGTGTTAAAAGTTCATGGACTTTCCTTCATATATGATTTTTTTCTAACTAGAGAAAAAACATTCTAGATTAGTCCCAACTAATACTTATCCTCATCAATTCATTCATTAATATGTCAATAATGAAGAGTTAAGATAATAACATTAAGGTGATGTGAACGTTACACATTAAAAAGCATATGCCAGTAGGATAACAATATGACACCATTATATTTCAACTTTACAGCTAAGACAATTGAGACTGGTATGAGAAAATGATTAGATTCTTTATTATTTCAAATTGTGCAACATGATACATGCATGTGTGATGAAGATAATGTTTTATAGTAATTAAATGTATCCCTTTTAATTACGCATTCAAGTATTATTAATATCATTTCACCTTTTTCATTAAACGTTACACTTACACTTATATATTACTTCTCTCAGTAGTACCTAGGAACACCATTTGCTTTCCTCTCTCATATTTCATTATCGTTCCCTTTTCGCCTTCCTCCTTTGCCTCTACTTATTCATTTCCCATGGACAAGATCCCATTTTCGATGGACAAGAACCCAAACTTATCTTCTGAACAAACAAATCATATGACTAGCCTTGAGCCTCCCAAAGATTCATCAACAATCCCAGTGATCAATCTCCCTTCAACTTTTCAAGAGCCTACGATGGACAACTCCGACAAATTCACTTTGCCTACATTTACAGGTCAATCTACATTTCTTGTTCCAGCCAATCCAATGATTGGATCAAATTTGATAAACAAGTCTGCAACTTGTTATAGATCCTTCAACACCCCTACCTCACAAAAAAGTTTTGACACCATTGGTAAGTCCTCTCGTTATGTTAATTTATCCATGAAAGAATCTTCTGCTATCAATATCAGACCTAATTTTTCCCCAAATTTGATAGTGCCTCCCTTGCCTTCCAATTTCGTCACAAATCAACCTTTTGTTGACAAGCTTAGTTTGGGCTTAAATATTCTTCAACCCAAAGTTGATTCAACTAAAAATATCCTAAAAGTCCCAATTTTCTCACAAGGGGAAGTTTTACCTATCATTCCTGGAGGATATTTTCTTAAAAATGTGTCTGGTTCCTTTTCCAATCCAACACTCAATTTTCCTTCTTCTTACCGAGCACAAGCTATTTCGGAGCAACATTTCAATCCTTTGCATACTATTGATCATAATGATTTCAACTATGAATCAATTAGATCTTCCTTGGATCCATCAAGATCCTATGTCTGCACCAAGTGTAACGTTTATTTTCCAACCGCACAATCCTATGGAGGGCACATGAGTGCTCATAGCAAAGCTAGAAAAGTTGGGGCTACATTTGGAGAAGATGTGGGTCTATCAAAAAGGGCCAAACCAATAGGGAAATTGCCCTTGTTTGGCGGTGATGAGATCAACTTGAGTATTCCAGATGACTTGATTGCTCCAACTGATATGGAGCGAAATTCTACCGATGAAGATGAAAATGATGATGCAAAGAAGATGGAAAATGACAATGTTGTAGATGGGACGTGCATCAAGGAACATGATCCTGAAAAGAATGCAAAAGTCTTCGAAGATGTAAAGAAGAAAACTCTAGCAGAAATGATTGAGGCTTCAGAGTACATGAGCGATGGATCCGATGAGTAAATGTGGCGTTCTTTAAGCCACCAACCCACCAAAAACTCATGTTATGGCAATAATAAATTTGGAATATAATGCCATGGTTATTATTTTCTTTGTTGCATAATACAATAATATGGGTCCCTGCATTAGTATGTCATGTGCAAGAAACCATTTGACAATCAGTTTGAAATGAGAGTTATGTTATCAATGAGTAATGTCCTTATCTTTCTTAAGAACATATGTTTTTTTTTTTTATATTATTCTTAAGAACATATGGGTCCCTGCATTTATCTTGTACATGGTTTATCATATGCACAATCAATCTTAAAAAATAAAAATGACATAATCATATCTAATATAGGCAACATTAGTTGTCATGATGTTTGCACTATTTTCTTTTTAACATATTTATGTTCTCCCTCTTTTCTTCCTACTTTGGTCAAGTCACACACATCCTCTTGGTTAGTTGCAAAGACGATAGAAACTAAAAATGGTATTGAAATAATGATTATTTATAAAAGGCACTTCTAACTGTCTACATATTCTAATTTGAAATAAAAAATTTACTTTTTTTCTTAGGTTAATATTTATCAGAGTTAAAAATATTTAATTATAATAATAGATAAATAACAGTAGAAGTTAATTAGAAGGAAAAATATTTTTTAATTGATGGTAATAAATTAGACCATCAACTTGTTTTTATATTTTATTTTCTTGTATTCACTTACCACACACAATAAGAATATAAATTACCAACACTTGTTGGAAGAGGCTTATTCACTTAAAAGGTTTTCATTTAAACAAATTTCAGATATCCGTGAGATTCAAAATTATCCAAAAGTGATAAAGATAATGTTAATTAGAAAAGCTTTTCTTATAGGATTATTGGTGTGTTTAAATTGAGAGAAAATGAGGATAATAAAAAGGAGGGTAAAAATATTCTTATTAAATATCAAAAATTTTAAAAGAAAAATAAACATTAACTTCATTTTTTCGTCTAACTAAGTAAAATTATTTATTTTAAATTAAAATTAAATGAAAGATAAAGAATTTATCCTCCATTTTCTTCATTCTCTTTTCCTCACCTATCCAAACACACTGAAATTAAATTTAATAAAAATAAATATAATTAAAACTAGGAGAGAAGTAGCCTTTCAAATTTTATGCTGCGGGAGCACAAAATTGAAATTTGTCCATTTAACAGTTTTTTTCTGTAAAATTCATAATAAAACGAACGAAATCAATGGATGGTTTATGCAATCTTTTATATAAATAATATTTTATTTAATCCTTGTTACATAAAACGGTAGCCCTCTATTACTCAGCTGGCTGAAGTTATAAAAATCATATTTTATAAAAAAATTGTTAAAAAATAAATCTAGTTCATTGAGTCATCTCAAAAATGATTTTTAGTATACTTCTTAGGAGCATTCATCGGATCGGATCGGTCCGATGAATTCAATGATCTGAATCGATACAATTTCAATTAGGTCGAATATTTGATCGAATCGAACCCGAACTGATCCGATCACAATCCAATCATCGAAATCCTACCCAACTCGATGACTCAAACTTCTATATATTTTTTTATTAAATTTAAACCAATTTATTTTTAATAAAAAATTTATATTACTTTAAAATTAAAATATATTAATTTTTTATACTTATCCTTTAAAATTATTACAAATCATTAGAAAAAAATATGTCTCCTTCTTTTTCAAAATATAATTAATATTAAGCATTATAAAAAATTAATTAAAAATATATAAAAAAAATTAATAAGATAAATCAATGATCCGACCCGATTTAACCCAACCCAATTAAGATCGTGTTGGATCGGATTCGATAACTAATTTGTCATCAACCCGATCCAATTCAATCCGAATAAAATTAATCGAATTAGATCGGATCGATCAAAACTTGACCGGTGAACATCCTTATACTTCCTAATATCATTTTACAAAATAATATATATATAGAAAAATCTTATATACATATACTTAAAAATAATTTTTTTTATCTCATTTTCTCCAAAATTGTTTTTGGCAAACTAAATATGAAACTTCATACACCATATTGTTCACGTGTGATAAATATGATTCTTGATTACAGTTAAGCAGAGGCGCTTGACCTAGGGATATAAGAAAAATAAAAATAATACAAAAATAAAAATTAGGGTATCGAATAAATATGTTTTTTCTTAATTAGAAACGTAGATCAGTTCAAAATAGAACCCATCGTAAAATCGTATTGACTCAACTATTTTACTCATAAAATTTTAATTTCCTTATTACCTACGTGAGCACCATCTCTTTTTATTATTAATATAGTATTTTTTTAAGAAATTTTATTCTATTCATATGACTTTGATATGATAACGTTAAAATTGAGTTTGAATTTTAAAAAATAAAATAAAATAAAATTGAGTTTGAATTGTAAAAAACTTTAGATTTGTAAAATGCTACTTTTATAAAATGATAAATAAAAAAATATCATAAAAAAGTGTAATTAAAAAATTCCGAAGCGGAAAGCGAGTGAGCAAATCACAAAAAAGACTTGGAAGCGGACGACGAGGACCAACGCGCCATCGCCATTAGAACCACCACCACCACCTCCGTCTCCTTCCTCAGATCTCCGCCTCCCATGGCGTCTGCTCTCCTCCTCCTCCCCCTTCTCCATCGCCATTAGAGCAGCAGCTTCCAAGCTTCCTGTAACCTCCGGTCCCCTCCTTCCACCTCTCCGATCTCCACCTCAATTCCCCAGATCTGCCGCCCATTTCCCGCCACCGATCGCCGATCCCGTCTCCAAACCCTAACAAAACCCTGCCCTTCGCCTTCCCGCGATGGGCCCCCGGCTCCGCAATTCCGGCATAAACCCCATCGAGGAGGAGACGCCGGAGTCGCTCGACGAGGCCGCCGCTTCGCCCCGGTCGGCCGTCGCCGGGGCATCCGGAGGAGGCGGCATCTCGCTTGCATGCGTGATCAACGCGGAGGTCAGCGCCGTGCTCGCGGTGATGCGCAGGAATGTCAGGTGGGGCGGCCGGTACGCCTCCGCGGCCGACGACCACCACCTCGAGCACTCCCTCGTCCAGTCTCTCAAGGCCCTCCGCCGCCAGGTGTTCGCCTGGGGCGCCGGAGGCCGCTCTTGGGGCTCCGTCGACCCTTCCGTGTACCTCCGCCCTTTCTCGCGGGCGCCGGCGTGGAGGCGGCGATGCACCTGGTAGTCGAGGCCGTCACGAGCTGTCGGTTTGAGGTCACCGACCCCGCGTCTGAGGAGGCCGTGCTGATGAAGATCCTGCAGGTTCTTCTCGCGTGCATGAGGAGCAGGGCGTCCGCCGTTCTCAGCAACCAGCACGTTTGCACGATCGTTAACACTTGCTTCCGCGTAGTCCACCAGGCCGGTACTAAGGGCGAGCTGCTGCAGAGGTTCTCGCGCCACACCATGCACGAGCTCGTCCGCAGCATCTTTGCCCACCTGGCCCATGTCAAGGACGACAGTGATCAATCTTCCGCCAAAGCAGAGGTACTATTCTTCTATGAATAGTTCAAGAACTAGACTTTTTGATTATTCATATGAATACAATATAAACCTTTAAGAGATTTTGCGTGTGAGGATAAAGTGTCATTAGTTATCTATTTGTCTTCTTGAAATATTTTATAATGCCAAATGGAAGCCTCCACATTTGCAGATTGGTGCAGTTGACAAGGACCAGACTTTTGGGATCAAGCAAATGGAAAATGGGAATGGTAGCATTGGAACCATGACTTTGGGGGAGGGAGATGAAAATGCAGGTGAATCAGATGCACCAAATGGTCTGAGAACCATGGTGGAGCCATACGGGATTCCTTGCATGGTGGAGATATTCCACTTTTTGTGTTCTCTCTTGAACATTGTTGATCAAATTGGAATGAGTCCTACAATGAATCAAATAGCTTATGATGAAGATGTACCGCTCTTTGCCCTTGGTATGATCAATTCAGCAATTGAATTAGGGGGGTCTTCATTCCAGAAGCATCCAAAACTATTATCACTGATTGAAGATGAGTTATTTCGGAATTTGATGCAGTTTGGCTTGTCAATGAGTCCACTAATTCTGTCGATGGTCTGTAGTATCGTTCTGAATATTTACAACCACTTGCGAACAGAGCTGAAACTGCAGCTGGAGGCATTCTTCTCTTGTGTGATTTTGAGACTTGCCCAGAGTCGTTATGGAGCTAGCTTTCATCAACAGGAGGTTGCGATGGAGGCTCTAGTGGACTTCTGTAGGCAGAAGACTTTTATGGCTGAGATGTATGCCAACTTTGACTGTGACATAACTTGCAGCAATGTCTTTGAAGAACTTGCCAATCTTCTTTCTAAAAGTGCATTTCCTGTTAACTGTCCGTTATCTTCCATGCATGTTCTTGCCTTGGATGGATTAATTGCAGTGATTCAAGGTATCGCTGACAGAATTGACACCGCACCTCCCCGTCCAGAACAAACACCGGTGGAACTTGAGGAGTACACTCCATTTTGGACTGTGAAATGTGACAACTTCTCCGATCCTGAC
The DNA here is from genome assembly GCA_001647135.1 of Pontederia paniculata. NCBI lineage: Eukaryota > Viridiplantae > Streptophyta > Magnoliopsida > Commelinales > Pontederiaceae > Pontederia > Pontederia paniculata. The sequence continues at coordinate 14,385 of LTAE01001336.1, read as the reverse complement.
CACTGGGTCAAATTTGTTCGTCGAAGGAAGTATATAAAGAGGAGGCTGATGATTGGTGCAGATCACTTCAACAGAGATCCCAAGAAGGGATTGGAATTTCTACAAGGAACGCATCTCCTGCCTGAAAAGCTTGATCCGCAAAGTGTGGCATGTTTTTTCAGATACACGGCTGGGTTAGATAAGAATCTTGTTGGAGACTTCTTGGGCAATCATGATGACTTTTGTGTTCAGGTGCTTCATGAATTTGCCTGGACATTTGATTTTCAAGACATGAATCTGGATACTGCGCTGCGGCTCTTTCTAGAGACCTTCCGGTTGCCTGGTGAGTCACAGAAGATACAGAGAGTGCTTGAAGCTTTTGCAGAGAGATATTATGAGCAATCTCCACAGATTCTCGTGGACAAAGATGCTGCACTTGTGTTGTCATATTCCCTTATAATGCTCAATACAGATCAGCACAATGTGCAGGTGAAGAAGAAGATGACCGAAGAGGACTTCATCCGTAACAACCGCCGCATTAATGGAGGGAATGACCTCCCAAGGGAATTCTTGTCAGAGCTCTATCATTCAATCTGCAGAAATGAGATCAGAACCATTCCTGATCCTGGTGCAGTTTTTCTTGAAATGTCTCCCAGTCGTTGGGTTGATCTGATGCGAAAGTCAAAGAAAACATCTTCATACATTATCTGTGATTCACGGCCTTTTCTTGATCACGATATGTTTGCCATCATGTCTGGGCCCACGATTGCAGCTATCTCAGTAGTATTTGATTATGCTGAACATGAAGAAGTCTTTCTAGCATGTGTAGATGGCTTCTTGGCTGTGGCAAAGATATCTGCATATCATCACCTTGAAGATGTGTTGGATGACCTAGTTGTTTCATTGTGCAAATTCACAACTCTAATGAACTCAGCTTTGACTGATGAGCCAGTAACTGCCTTTGGAGATGATGCAAAAGCTAGGTTAGCAACAGAGACAGTTTTCAGCATAGCTAACAGATATGGTGATTATATACGCACTGGTTGGAGAAATATACTTGACTGCATTTTGAGGCTTCACAAGTTAGGTTTGCTGCCTGCACGTGTTGCTAGTGATGCTGCTGACGAGACAGAGTTTCCTTCAGACCCTGTCCATGGGAAACCTGCTCCTAGTTCACTCACCACTTCTCATGTTCAAGCTATGGGTACTCCAAGTAGATCTTCTGGGCTTATGGGTAGATTTAGTCAGCTCTTATCTCTCGAAGCCGAAGAACCGAGATCCCAACCTACTGAACAGCAACTTGCTGCTCACCAAAGAACCCTGCAGACAATTCAAAAATGCCACATAGACAGTATATTCACTGAAAGCAAGTTTCTACAGGCTGACTCATTAATGCATCTGGCCAGGGCACTTATTTGGGCTGCTGGTCGCCCTCAGAAGGTCACAAGCTCACCAGATGATGAAGACACGGCAGTTTTCTGTTTGGAGCTTCTTATTGCAATCACATTAAACAACCGAGACAGAATCAAGCTTTTATGGCCTGGTGTATACGAGCATATTGCCAATATTGTTCAATCCACTGTGATGCCTTGTGCTCTCGTAGAAAAGGCTGTTTTTGGTTTACTAAGGATATGTCAGAGGTTACTACCTTACAAAGAGAATCTGGCTGATGATCTTCTAAAGTCACTTCAATTGGTTCTGAAACTTGATGCTCGTGTTGCAGATGCTTATTGTGAAAACATCACTCAGGAAGTCACACGTCTGGTGAAGGCCAATGCAGCACATATAAAATCTCAAATGGGTTGGCGTACAATAACATCCCTTCTATCCATCACTGCTCGTCACCCAGAAGCTTCAGAAGTGGGCTTCGAGGCATTAGTATTCATTATGTCCGAAGGGTCTCGTCTCTTACCTGTCAATTATGTTTTGTGTATTGAAGCTGCACGACAGTTTGCAGAATCTCGAGTTGGCCTAACAGATAGATCAGTTCGAGCGCTGGATCTCATGGGTGAATCTGTGGATTGTCTTGCTGGATGGTCACAAGAGATTGGAGAAACAGCTGAGGAAGCTGAGACCATTTCTGAAGGAATTAGAGAGATGTGGCTAAGGCTAGTGCAAGCACTGAGAAAGGTTTGCTTGGATCAGAGAGATGAAGTAAGGAATCATGCATTGTTGTCTTTGCAGAGATGCCTGATAGGAGTTGAGGGCATTCCTCTCTCACCATCATCTTGGCTTCAGGCCTTCGATCTTGTTATATTTACATTGCTTGATGATTTACTTGAAAAAAATAATTCGCAGAAGGATTATAGGAACATGGAGAGTACCCTTTTGCTTGCTATGAAGTTGCTCTCAAAGGTTTTCCTGCAGCTACTACAAGAGATCTACGGTTTAAGCAGCTTCTGCAAGCTTTGGCTTGGGGTTCTTAGTCGGATGGAGAAGTACATAAAGGTGAAGGTGAGAGGCAAGAAGAGTGAGAAGCTGCAAGAAGTGATTCCAGAACTCCTTAAAAACACTCTTCTTGTGATGAAAGCAAAGGGAATTCTTGCGAAAAGAAGCACAATAGGAGGGGACAGTTTGTGGGAGTTAACATGGCTTCATGTAAATAACATTTCTCCATCTTTGCAGTCTGAAATTGCCCCTGGTCAAGAAGTGGAGCAGACTGCTGGCACTCAAACTGATAGCATTGGTTCTGGATCATTGGTGGAGTCATAGGCTGACTAATACTGGCCTTTAGTTTTTTCCTGTTTGTTAACAATGTTAGAAGCCTATGAAGACCTACAACACCCAATTATTCAGAAATAGGTCAAATTTGAAAATGAAGATTGTCAATGAGCATCCAGAAATTTATGGTCTTTTTGACCGTCAATGTTCTTAACCGGTATGTCACGAGTTGCTTCCTTATACTATATATCATGATTTTAGATTCTTGTATGTTACATCCTAGGGTCTTACTTTTTTCTTATCCTTCTGCTTTCAAATTTGTTTCAGAGCAATGTTTGTATTTCTTTTCAAAGGAATACATAATTTGTTCACCATTCTTGAGAGGTTGTCATATACATCCAGTTTTACCAGTTTAACTGCATCTTCACGACTCTAATGTACTTTTTTAGAAAGAGTAATGTATTACAATTAATGGTTTATAAAGTCACTTTGTGATACATATATCGCTAAAATAAGATGGTAATGCCAAGTTGTCATATTCAATTATATGCTCATTAATTTGTCATGAATGCACTTAAATATTCTGACTTCAATTATATGTTCGATGAATACACATTTTCCTTCTTTTTTTTATTTGCCTGTAAGCATTACTCCAGATTCCATTTTCAGGTTATTGGTGCCATTAGCTACAGTGATTCTTTCTCACATGTCAAGACATTAATTTGGTTGTTTGCATGGTTTGCGAAGGAATTTTTGAAGGTTTGTTCCTGATACTTTTAAAGAGTTAGAAATATTAGAAATGCGGGTAGTGATGTTCATACCAAGTTTTGCCAAGACGACGTGCTCCATTTGTTTGCAAATCATTGGAAAATCGAGTGTCATAACAACTTCAGAATCAAACACAGGAAACGAGTGCATTGGTATTTGATTTTGGCATTCATGGGAAAGAATTTGGAGTGATAATACAATAACATGTAAGCTTCATGCAGTTCTTGAAAGTCCAAAAGAAATGTGTTACAGTTTTCTGGTTCCACGAGCTGTTAATCATGGCGAGATATTTGGGTGCATGACTAGGTACACTTCATTGTTTCTTGATGTTTATTTTAGGAGATCAGATTAATCCAAAGTCTTAAGAATGGTATCTTTGCACTTGCTTTAAATGGTTCTAGGAGGATTTGTGCTTTTTAATGCGTTAAAACTTCTGATAAAAATAATTCCAATTTCGGGTAAAGATGATTAAGATGTTGTAGGTGAAGGTGTAATTGTTAATGTCTTATGTTTCATGAGATTATGCGAACAATCAATCGAAAGTAGTTACAACTTTATCTTAGAAAAATAGGAAAAGTAAAGATTGGAAATTGCAGATTGTGCATACATTTAGAGAAGCCAACCGAAGTGTTAATGTCTTATGTTTCATGAAATTGCAGATTGTGCATACATTTGAAAAATCACCGAACTCGTTCTACTTTCAATCTTGAAGTAATGTCGTTACACCAAATCAGGAATCGAACCGAAGCTGCCTCTAATTTAGGTTGAACGGACCATCGAACCAATTAAGATTATATCATAACAAAAAAATATTTTAAACTAAAAAATTTAACATGTATTTGTCAAATACTAATTTAACATACCAAAGTTTAGGTAGCCTAATAAAATAAAATGATTAGCGAGTTCTAATTAATGATGAAGAAAAGTGAAACTAAACACGAAAATAAAATAAAATAATCTAATATCAAATTAGTTATAAAATAATTGATCTTGATTATATTCACATAAAAAAATACAACATCAAACCAATTAACCGAGAGTGTGCTTAGATGTAATACAGAAAAAAATAAAATCTCATCTCATATATATATATATACTGCGCTGCGGCTCTTTCTAGAGACCTTCCGGTTGCCTGGTGAGTCACAGAAGATACAGAGAGTGCTTGAAGCTTTTGCAGAGAGATATTATGAGCAATCTCCACAGATTCTCGTGGACAAAGATGCTGCACTTGTGTTGTCATATTCCCTTATAATGCTCAATACAGATCAGCACAATGTGCAGGTGAAGAAGAAGATGACCGAAGAGGACTTCATCCGTAACAACCGCCGCATTAATGGAGGGAATGACCTCCCAAGGGAATTCTTGTCAGAGCTCTATCATTCAATCTGCAGAAATGAGATCAGAACCATTCCTGATCCTGGTGCAGTTTTTCTTGAAATGTCTCCCAGTCGTTGGGTTGATCTGATGCGAAAGTCAAAGAAAACATCTTCATACATTATCTGTGATTCACGGCCTTTTCTTGATCACGATATGTTTGCCATCATGTCTGGGCCCACGATTGCAGCTATCTCAGTAGTATTTGATTATGCTGAACATGAAGAAGTCTTTCNAAGATTATTTTATTATTATTTTAATTTGAAGGGTATTAATTACTTAAATTTATTAATTTGTGAATTCATAATTTAAGTTGATAAATTTTAATTCAATAATACTAAATTTTTAACTTAATAATATTTATGAAGGGTATTTTGGTAAAATAATGTATATTATTTAGTAATCATTTAAATAAGTAAATATGATCATCTGAATTACCACTTGGATTACTTATATATAGTAAACGGGGTAATGCACATTACTGGTAATTTAATAGGTGGTAATCTTTCTGTCAGGTAATGTAGATTATCAGGTAATGTTAAGAGGTAATGCAGTAAACGCCTCCTGAGTTCTTTACGGCGGTCATGCATCGAGCTTGATGTCATTAGTTAATAGTTAAAACTGTCATTAATTAATGAGTGCTCTTAATGACTCAAAATGTTAATGTCGCTCTTTTTGACTAATTTTACCCCTATTTATTCTATATTATTAGACAACTTAATTATTTTTTAAAAAAAGTTAATAATATTATATGCCCACTAATACTAATCAGATTTTTTGTTACTATTTATTTACTTCACTATAATTGATTATTATTGTATATATTATTTATATAAGTTATTCGTAATTATAATAATTTTTCTATTAATACTATAATTTTTTTATGAAAAACATAACGTTTTATTATTATTTATTTGCTTTACTACACCTATTATTTATCATTATATTATATTATTTATATGATTTCTAATGTGATTAATTATTTTTTTATCAATAAATTATTATTTGGTGCTTATCACTAAATTTAATCTAGATATCATATTCTAGATATCCTAAAATATAATGCAAATACGTGAATATATTTTGATTACTATATATCTTAATAATAAGAGAGCGTGTAGTATTTTTCGACAAAACAAAGTATAAGATGTAAACAAAATATTATTAAAAAGATGTAATGTATAAATAATAAATATTTACATCTTATACTTTATTTTAATAAAAAAGAGTTATGCACTTCTAATAGAAAAAGTTGATATTATGCATTCGTAAAAAATGATGGTATTAACAAAAAAAAGAGTATCGTAATGTATGACATAAAATTTATATAAATAATATAATATTAATAATAAATAATTACTTGTAAATAAGTAAATAAATAACAATAAAAGAATATTTTTTTATAAAAAGTTTGGTTAATATATATATATATATATATGACATTATTGAGAATTGATAAACTTTTGAGAGGAATAAATTAGGGTGTGCCACTTCCAAAATCTTAATACCACTCCTTTTTATCAATTTTACCCCTATTTATTCTATACTATTAAATAAATTAATTATTTTTTTTAAAAAAATTGACACATTCCCAAAAAAGTTAATAATATTATATGCCCACTAATAATCAGTTTTTTACTATTTATTTACTTCACTATAGTTAATTATTATATATATATATTATTTATATAATTTCTTAGCCGTATATTAATACCTTTTTTTATTAATACCACCTTTTTTATTGAAAAAAACATAACATTTAATTACTCCATTACACCTCATTATTTATCATTATATTATATTATTTATATGATTTTTAATGTGATTTTGATTAACGTAATCTTACTATGCTAAGTAATTCTCTATCTTAACAATTTTATCATAAGAATTTGTTTTTTTGGAGAACATTTTAAAACAAAAACCCACAAAAGGAAAAAAAAAACACAAAGGCCACTCCCGATCGACGTGCGGCCAAGTGCCAACTCCAAACCCTAAAAGTTCCAGCTCCCGATCTCCGGCGATCGGCCCGCAATATCTGGTATTTCCTCTGTCTTCCGTTCTCCCGTTCCGTTCTCTCCTCCTCCAACGTCTCCGTGGAGTGCTTCCCCACGCAAGCGCAGTGCTCGCCCGCGCGGTTGCACTACAGCAGTCGCAGAGCCTCTTGTGTTCTCCGCTATGTACATTGCCTTTTTTTTTCTTCATTGACATTGTAATTGTTGCGTTTGGTGGATACAAGCATTTTTTTATATGCTCTAAAAAAATCCTCTTTTTGAATATTATGTATTCAAAAGAACAGTTTTTTTTTCCGTTGTATAGAGAATGTAATACGATAAATTTTGTTTCATAATGTTTCGATGTATATGAATTAGTATCCTTGATGGTTCCAGTTCACCAGTGGGCAACTGTTTTGAGGTTTAGGAACCTATGATAGTATGTGTCTCTGTCCATACAAGCTTTAATGTTAGCACTTGCAAACACGAATTTTCCCCTGAATTGGATATTTTCTTTCACATTACTTTTTTATCTTTGAGTATTTTTCTCATTACTTATACTTGCATAACACATAAAACACAATTCTTTTTGCACAAAGAAGAGATCTTCTGTCTGCAATGGATCCTGTGGGTTTTTCTGGACAAGACAAACCACCGGCGGTGTTGTCTGCAGAATCTCTCTCCCTTTTGCATGAAGGAATTGGTCTCATCTTCACTCGGTGGACAGCACTGCAGATGGCAATTGAGAACCAGTGGGGCGGCAGGGACTCCCGTCTCAAGGCTGATGAACTCGCCTCCAATATCCTCTCTTGGTTCACCCAGTCCAAAGGTTGTAGCCTCTTTCCCTTTCATTTTGTCAGTCCCAGCATCCACTTTGCCGATTAGAATTCCACCTATTTAATTATTTCGTTACGATAAATTTTCATCGAGATTTTACTAAGCTTCTGGTGTGCATGAAAGAAACACATGAATTATGGAAAATTGCATCCTTTGCTGTTTATTCAATTCTTCATGATCTTTATGCATGTGATCTTCGATTACAATGGTTCACTTTCTCTATTATTCTTGCAAAAAATTTATGTTTTCTTTAAGTCAAAGCTTCAGTTTGCTATTATTCTTCTACTCGGCTTGTTTATCGTTCCCGGTTAATCAAATATGCTCTTTTGCACTTGAAACTTATAACTTTACCAACTTTTCATGGCTCTGTCTAAACACTATTTAAAAGCTGTCCTTTGTGTATGTGTGTGTGTGTAATTTTTTTAGTTGCTCATTGAGAATTGAGATGATTTTTATTTACTGATTCCTTGATTTGATCACCCTTGTAGGTCCACTTTATATTGATGACCTTGAAGAAATGCTTGATGCTAACATTGTTGGTTTATTCAATATGGAGATCGAGGATGGTAGTGTGGAGGAGGTATTTTGCTTTGCATGTAACGATCTAGTTTATACTGGATATTTTGTTCTTTTCCTGCCTGTGATCTTTTGGATAATCTGACATCAACTTTTAGTTGAAAAGTTGAAAAATATGGAGCAACTGCATGACCACTGGGACTTGCATGTAAAAGTCTTTAATGGCTTTTAGATACAAGATCAATTTGTATATAATACGGAGTTCAGTAAAAGATGTGGTCTTTCCTGTTTCCCGTATGGATTCGTGTCAAATTCCCTCCAAGCTTGCTATCAGGATACCTAGGAGAGGATTCACCAATTCTGCGTGAACGATAACTAACATCTCAAAGATGATATTTTCATTGACATTTGCAAATAGTTTCTTTTTTATAAACATTTGCAGCTAATAATTACTTGGCATGTAATCTGCATAAATGGCAATTATGAGATGACCAATCCAAAAAATTAATGTTCAAGGACTTATCTCATACTTAGGAAGTTCAGGTAGTCGAAATTATGACAATGGTTTCACTAATGCTACACATGCAAGGGGACTATATGAAGAAATGTTCAAGACATGTCGGTAGGTCGAACTGCAGTTAGCAAATTGGTTAAAGAAAGTTTTATTCATGGCCGTGAAGCATATTTGATGTATTTTAACCATCATTATGATCTATCATATGAGACTCCTTAACTGCAAGGTCAAAATACTGACACATAGAATATTACACTAGGCTACATTTAAAGAGAGTTTTTGCTCGCACATTATTCATTGGAACTCCAATAGCATAATAGAATATCCCTCAGGTTTGCTATTGCATACTGTTGAATCTTTGTTTTTGGGAACTTGGTGTTAATAATTTTACTTTGAAAAATTGAATGAAATCTAGTGTTTTAACACTATAGATAAGTATGTTTTCATGCCTAATGGAATCATGGGTTAACAAATATAAGGGTATATTTTACATTTTAGATATAGCACCATGTCTACATCTTAAACCTCCAGTTGGCTTTTTGATGACATAGGTACAAGTCCAGTTGTGGTCTCTAATTGAAAAGCTTTTGCTTTTGAGGGCCTCTAAATGAAAATCTAAATACTAGTCTTGTGCAGCGACGTTCCTTTCTTCTGAAAACTAGCAGTATTGCCATATGTCATGCGGAACCCAACATTCCTTATATGAATATACTATATTTAACAACTGTCTGATGTTTCTGCAGCTGAGTCATGAAGAACTCATGCATCGGGTTCGCCTTTCTCTTTTTAAGTTTGTGTATGAATCTAGATTCTGAACCCTACTTTTGAATGTTTGGGGTACTTAAGTAAAGTTACTGTGTTAAGCTGTCAACTTTATGGGTCATTCATAAATTTTCAGTGTTAAACGGAAACCTTTATTATCAACTTCCCATTCATTTCTTTTAATTTTTGCATCCTGTTATTTTATTATTTTAGTTTTTTTTTCTTTTTCTTCCAAAGGATTCATGTCCTCATTCATTGTTCAGTCACATAGATCATCATTACTTTCGCTTGTTGTAAAGGAAGTTATATTTTCTTGGTCACTAAATCTTGCTTTGTTATTTACTTAACTTGCTATTCAATGGTGACTGATAGGTAGCCGAGCAATTAATGGTCATGCATGAGGACTGTCTTAAAGGCAATTATGAATCAATTGAAACTTTGAGATCATCAAATCCAGCAGTTACTGCTGTTTCTCAGAGTAAACGGGTAAACTTTTATCTTCCTCAATTTCTGTTCTTCTATGCACTAAACCTTTTCTTATATGTAGTTGATTGAGTTTGAGATTAATCCACAAGATTGATTTGACAAGGAGTCAGTTTAATTGCTGTGGACTTATTTGAAACTTTAATTAAATGGATATTGCAGAAAACTTAAGATATCAACTCATCGGATCACATTCCAAACCTTTAATCTTACACTAGGAGTTATATCCTTGTTTCTGTTGTATATGAACACCTATGAATAGAAGTCAAGTTACTTAATGGCCACAAGATGACAGCATGGATGGTTTTCATTGCTTCAGTTTTCCCTTTCATTTTTCAGAAATGGTAGCCTGAGGATACAAGGTTCAGTGGAACCCCTCAGTGTTCCGCTTGCTTTCTTTGTCATTGATGCAAAGGTTGCATGAACTCATGCCATTCTTTCAGATGGACTTGTGTTTTCACAAATGAATATTGTGACTTCTGAAAAATACCTTGTCAAAAAATGGACGAACTTACGTCATTCTTGACATTGACAAATGTTCTTTTAAATGATGCCTTCATGTCACAAAAATTGCTCAACTGTTGCCAAAGATATACATATTATCTTAAGAAGTAGGAATCGCATATTTCATGATTTAGAGCTCAGTTATCATGTTGGTATCAGGTAGTTGATGACGATGAAGATGAGAGTTCAGATGAAGACGACGCTGACATGATGGTTGATGAGCCAAAGCCAACTGAGATGCCTGTGGAGAAATCAAAGCCAAAACAAGTTCCTGATGAGGATGGATGGTGTACAGTTCCTTCCAGACGATGCAGGGGTAAAAAGTAAAATCTAGCAGGAGTAAGCAACGACCGAGTCTTCGATTGCGCCCTTCGTCGAAAGATCTAATACTAGCAGATGCAACCTTTTTTTTTTTTTGTCTTCCTCGCCCTTAGTCACCTTCTATCTAAATTGTGCTTCTTCTCAGTGACTTATTATTACATGATATTAGCTTCATTGTGTTGGAACAGTAATGTTATATCATCAACTGCTTGTCTTGTAATATTCAATATGTTTATATGACAGAAAGATTTCCAATACATGGTTTATTAGTTGGTTGTTTTTTGTTTTCGGTGTAAATCCTGATATTTCAGAAGGTTACTTCAAGACGAGAAATTTAAATCTCTTCTAAGAGTAACTATGAAATATCATTCTAATATTTAATTCGCTAATCCATTGAAATTTATGATATATAAAGGCCCATATTAGACAACTAATTTAACCAAAGTAAACATGTATCTTGGATTGTTCTCAAATGAACTTACAATGGTAAGTGGACGTCAACTTCTTCATTTGTTTGACAAATGTTAAATTTTAAGGGATCTTTTAGTAGTAAATGAGGAGGACAATGACAAATCTTAGTTAGAGGAGGATGTTGAAGGTCATGAGCCTTGTAATAACATGTAATGCATTTTTTACTTTTGTTTAATTTAACTATCTAACTCTAGTTGTGTTAGTAAAGAAAAAGTGATTATTCGGTTTATCACTCGTGTTAGAGAGGATCACGGCTTAGCCTAAGGAACAACAAAAGTATGTCATTTAATCAAGTTTGATTAGTACAATTGGACAATGAGACGATATTTTAATATCGATGAGTTCTAATTTATAAAATCATTAATTTAATCAAAATTTATCATTTTTTCTCATATCTAAAATTAAATTAGACATATACTAATAATTATAAATATCGATAAATTTAATAATAATGTGACTATTTATTAATTTGATTATTTTTTTTTCATTTATTTGAAACTCAACTTTATCCCAAAAAAAAGAACAGGATGAGGATTAGATTTCCAAGTGAACACAAAAATCTAAAAAGTGTCCATGCAATTCTGACATGCAATCTGCTTAAGACGACGCCCATTCGTCCTCCCGTCTCCAAAAGGTCGACGTCCCCCACCGCCGCGCTCTCACCACCTTATCCGCTTCCCTCGCCGCCAGCAATGTCGACGAGCCTTCTCCGCCTCCCCTTCACCGCTCCGCTCCTCCTCCACCCGGCGCCGCCCGCCCACCACCGCGGCAGCAGCAGCACCACCCTCCTCCCCCTCCACCGCCGTCCGTCGTCGACCGTGGCGGCGGCGGCGTACAAGGTGACCATCGAGCACGCGGGAGAGAAGCGGACGCTGGACGTGGAGCCGGACGAGACGATCCTCGAGCGGGCGCTGGAGGAGGGCCTCGAGGTCCCGCACGACTGCAAGCTCGGCGTGTGCATGACCTGCCCCGCCCGCCTCGTCAGCGGCGAGGTCGACCAGGGCGAGAGCATGCTCGAGCAGGGGTTCGCCCTGCTCTGCTCCTCGTACCCGCGCTCCGACTGCCACATCGAGACCATCCCCGAGGAGGAGCGCCTCTCGCTCCAGATCCTTGCGTGAGCACTGAGCACTGAGCTGGTCGTCTGCTACACTTCTGTAATGGCATTTTTTTTTTGTAGCGAGGGTTCGCTTCTGGCGCTGCCGCTGGCGTGGTGCATTGTAGTCTCAGTTCTGGATTTTGCTTCTCTTTAGCAGTGTTTAGTTCTTAGTCATCGGTTTCAAGATCAGATCTTGGAAATAATGGTTTGTTGGCTGCATTGTTCATGTAAATTAGTCTGCATGCTTGAGGTCTCTTGTTTCCTGAACTACCTACTTCAGAGGTCTCTTGTTCATGTAACTTAGTCTGCATGCTTCTTCAGAGATCTCTTGTTTCCTGTAATGGGGTTAGACAACTTTAAACCATTGCATTGTGTAGTTATCTGTCTTTTATCTTTGAAAGCTCCAATCTTGTTAGACAACTTAGTCTCCATACTTCAGAGGTCTCTTGTTTCCTGAACTAACTGGTCTGCTTCAGAGGTCTCTTGTTCATGTAACTTAGTCTCCATGCTTCAGAGGTCTCTTGTTTCCTGAACTAACTGGTCTGCTTCAGAGGTCTCTTGTTCATGTAACTTAGTCTGCATGCTTCTTCAGAGATCTCTTGTTTCCTGTAATGGGGTTAGACAACTTTAGACCATTGCATCGAGTAGTTATCTGTCTTTTATCTTTGAAAGCTCCAATCTTGTTGCTGTTGCAGAGATTTTTAGTAGGAAGTAATGGATATTGTAACTTGAAGTCTGTAGATTCAAACGACTAATTGCCAAATTACACAAACACTGAACATTTAACTGGGAAATCCCACAGATCCAACAATTTAAGGAGGAAAGGGAGAAAAGTTACAATAATTGGTCTTGAATTCAAATTTGTAGATTGTGTAAGAGGAGTACTGTTTTTGCACTGGATTTATTCCATAAGTTTTCTTCGTGGCAGCTGTTTCTTGCCTGTATGTAATATGTTGGATCTGTTATTATGGTGGCAGCTGTTTCTTGCCTGTATGTAATATGTTGGATCTGGTGCACAAAAAACAGAGAGAGCCCATCTGTTAATTTGGCTCTGGATGGAAGAAGGATGCATCTCCAGCTTTCACCGGATCTGTGGTTGCCTTAGAGCTAAGGGTGAAAGTAATGCGAGTAAAATATTTTTTTATTAAAAAAAATTGTCCTACTTTTTTGGTATGATTTTTTTTAATAAAAAAAATTTCATCGGTTTTCTCAGGTTCGAACTCCTATATTTTATAATTTTATTATTTACAATAATATTTAAAATATTTTATTAGATAAACTAACAACAACTACATATTATAATATAATAATATCATTATTTATTACTTATGTAATTTTGTTAATATCTATTCACAAGAAATATACATTAATTAAATTATTTTGATATATTAAAAGTATTCAAAATATTATAATATATATATATATATTAATAAAACTTTAATTATGTAGGTCTTCATCGGACTTTTTGGATGATTTTTCAAAATTTAAAAAATCGATTTAATTTTTTTTGAATTTAGAAAAAAATCTAAAAAATTTATGTCTGGTCCGATCGATTTTTTAATTTTTTTAATTTTTTAATTACACCCCTAATTGCCATTGTTTGCATTATGCTATCACTAAAGCAAGAGGCGGCAGTTCCTTTCCTTTTTGAATGATAGAAAGTAGAAACAATTGTGTGAGTGCCCCTAGCAAATGCAAAATGCATCCACTCCCCCCAAGAAATAATGTGATGTAGGACAAGATTAGATATTTGTTATTAAAGATAAATCTTATCTTAGTTATAGGTGTTTGGAGTTTGTTGGTTAGAATTCTAATTGGTTTCTGTTATAGAACTTTATCTTTTCATAGTTATGGTTAGAAGTTTATCTAGGGTTGGGTCTTTTGAGCTTATAAAAGGACTCCAGTTAATTTAATAAAGATGTTATGTTTTATCCAATTATTTCCTCTGAGTTAATTCCTCTGCAAACCTCACCAAGGCTGCAGATTTCCAGCGAGTCGCTTGGCTGTTGTGTCAACAGCAACCCCTATCTTTCACTGTAGTTTTCTAGAGACGAGCAACGTCTTTATCTCTACAGTTGGCCTGCAGGAATTCCCTGCAGAACTGAAGA